>QLTV01003457.1:1124590-1148526 GCA_003457575.1 Thermophis baileyi
AAGCCGGGCTGGCGCTGCTGCCGAGCCAAGCGGCTGGCGGGGCGCAACCCGGGCCTGGCACCCTCCTCCTGCCCGGGGCCTTTGCCCGCGCCGGGGTCGCCTGGCAGGAGACCCTGCGGAGAGGGAGGCATCTCGGGGGCCGAGCGGGGAGGGGGGTCGTCAGCCGGGCTTGTGTTGGCAGCGGGGCTGAGACGTCGCAGGGGACTCGCTCGGACCCGGCTTCGGATGGGACCGTGCTCAGCCCACTCACCCGCATGCGGGGCTGCCGCCTTCCCTCTCTTTAGGGCGGCTTCCAAGGCACGGGCAGCCCCGCGGAGGGCGCCCGACTCGCCCCGTTCATTTCCCCTCCCCTGGAGAGCCGAGGGGGGCGGGCAGGAAGCGGGCCGCTTCCCACGGCTCGCCAATCCGGCCAGTCCAAGTGGACAGCGAGGGCGATCCGGACCTCCTCTGCCCTGGGAACCGCCGTGCTTTTGAAACGGGGCAGCGGCGCCTCTGCCCACGCGCAGAGTGTATTTCCCCCCCCCCCCTTCTAAGCGGGTGCGGGGAAGGGGAAGGCCAGGATCGTGTGAGGAATAACCTTGGATACCCAAGAACCACCATATATTCAGACAACCGAAGTGCTTTGCCTTTATTTATCAAATAAATGCTGCCCGTCTCAGCTCTGGATCTGGGGCGACTGTCGCCAGGGAGGCGTGCTGGGCCCCAGGCAGCTGCTTGGCCTCAGTTTCCCCAAGCCTGGCGTGAGCTAGCGACTCCTTCCGGGAGGCCCTCCAAAATAACCTGTTCTGCCTCTTTGGAAGGAGGACGGTATTGGCGGGCTCCTCTCCCTCCTCTTCCAGCTGGTCCTTCTGCAGGGGGGCTCCAGCTTTGCCCCTCAGACCCTCCTCCTCAAGCCCAGCTGGCTCTGGAGGCGCCTCCTTAAGGCGGAGGGAGGGCAGCGGTCACCTCTCAGGGCTGCTGGTTTGGCCCTCCAACTCTTTGGCCACTCGGAGAAGCCCCACTGCCCTTCAGTCTGGATGATGTCAGTCAGCTTAGTGGGTGGGGAGTGACCTCCACCCCTTCAGCCCCCTCAGGGTTGCTGCTCTGGCCTCTTCAGCCCCCAGCCCAGGTGCCTCTGGAGGGGCTTCAGCTCTATCAGACTACTGCTCTGGCCACTTTGGTCCTCCATCTCTTTGGCTCTTCAGGGCCTTCCAGCCTCTTCAGGACTTCAGCCTAGAGGGGCTTGGCTGCCCCAGAGGCTCAGTGGGGAGTGACTTCAAGGCTGCTGCTTTAGCCTCTTCTGGCCTCTCCAGGACTCCAACCCAGCCAACTCTGAGGCAGCAAGTGGCTCCCGCTCCTTCCCCCTCTCCTCTTCAGCTCTCTGACAGATACCCTTGTGCTGCCCCTTTTATAGCTGTTTTTCCCCCTCCAAAACAGCTGATTGGTAGCCCGGCTTTGGGTCTCCGCTGTTTCATTGGCCCTTCGCCCATCCAAGTCAATGAGTGACCAATGCCCACGCGGCCTCAGTTTCCTGGGTTCCCATTGGCTGTTTTTTGGCCTCAGCAACAGTATAGATGGAATAGACCCAACGCCTCAGCATTTGGAAATGGAGATGGTCTCCTCCCTTGAAATCTGAGGGGAAAAAATCTCCACTGTGACACAAACATGATCTCAGAAAGGACCAAAAAAACCCTAAAATTAGCCATTGTTTGGGTGTGTGTCTGGATTAAAAAACATTGACCTGGATACAGGCTTCTCCCTGATGCTGCCAGGTGATATGACAAGGACCACATTGACTGGCCAAATTGAAGACTTTTTCTGAAGGGACAAGATGCCCTGGCTTAATGTGTGGTGTGTTCCCTCCCAACTGTGTGCCTTATTCAGTAAACCCTGATTTGGGGGGAGGGGGGGGAATCCCATAATTTGCTGCAATGTGTGTGTCCAGGAGGACCCAAGAAAAATGGCTTGAAATACTAGGGAACATAGCAGGTTTTCATCGCATTGCTAGAAAAAGCGATGGAGAAAATACGGTACGGGACAATCCTTGTGGGTTTTCACAGGCAGAGCCCTTTCCTCAAAGCCTTGCTTGTGTCGCTCTTTCCACAGGTGATCCCAAAGCACAAATACGTCCTGGTGAAATTCGACACCCAATACCCTTACGGGGAGAAGCAGGATGAGTTCAAAAAGGTGGCCGAGAGTTCGGAATCCAGCAGTGACTTGCTGGTGGCCGAGGTGGGCATCTCAGGTGAGATGGGGCTCTGCCCAGGTGGGTGATCCCTACCTGGGCACACCTGAGGTCCAGAGGTTTGATTTGGGATGATGAAGAAGATGAAGTTCTCTTTATTTCTTAAAATTATTGTGCAGTTTTAAGAAATAAAATTCATGCTATATTTTGGTACCGTATTGGGTATGTTAGCTGCCTTGACTTATTTATCAAAATAATAAAGGCAGGATTTTTTTTTAATTTATTTGTATCATGCCTTGATATTTATCTTGACAACATGTCCAACATATCTTCCTCCTATATTCCGCACAACGACAACCCGGTGAAGCCTAAGGTCACCCAGCTGCCTTTCCTGGCTAAGGCAGCACTAGAACTCACAGCTTCCCACTTTCTAGCCTGGTGCCTTAACCACTGGACCAAACTGGCTCTCATATAAATAAACAAAACTATCTGGTTTTACTTAAATGTCATGTACTCGGTCTGGTACTTTCCAGATGTAGCCTCTGTATCGGCTCTTACCACTGAGCCTTCAGCCATTACTAGGTTTTGGGTGCAGGGTTTCAAATACCCTCGCAGATCTAAGGCCGTTTTTCCTCCTGGCCCTCATCTCAGTGGAAACCCGAGAGTTTCCGAATGTTCAACTTTCAATCTTCATTTCTAAAAAAGGCCTCTCTCTGCTACCATTTTAGAAGTGGAAATTCCCCTCCCGTCCCCATTTTAAAATGACACCTGCTGTTTCTTTCCACCCCAGGATGATCAAAACAATAGCACAAAGAGGCTGAATGCATAGAGAGTTTGAATTCTCTTCAAGGGTTGCACCATTTTGGCCTTGTGCTTCAGCCGGGATGAGCTTTGCAAGGAACAAGCTGCTAGACCTCAAGGCTTCAAAATGTTGGGGTTCTACCAACTGCATATTTTCATCCTTCAAAGTGATTGAATGTTCCTTTGTATTGAGAAAGTTATAGTAGTAGCTTAATCAAGCCACTCAAACGTAACTTAAAATTTCTGTTTAGAAATTTCTTCACTTTGGCCTTCGTGAAAGCCACTGAAGCACACTTATGTATTTTTTATTGATTTATTAAATTTATACGCTGTCCATCTCTCTGATAAAGCGACTCTTGGTTAATCACATCTTAGGTGAACCTGCAAACCCACTAACTAGTTATTCTCCCAATCCATGCCTCCCACCTGAGTTCATATTGCTTTTCTTTACAGATTATGGGGACAAGCAGAACATGGAGTTGGGAGAAAAATACAAACTGGATAAAGACTCTTATCCGGTTTTCTACTTGTTCCAAGATGGCGACCTGGAGAACCCCTTGCCTTACGACGGGCAAGTCAAGGCCAGTTCTCTCCAGCGCTGGCTGAAACTCCGAGGGATCTACATGGGAATGCCAGGTTGCCTGAAAATATTCGATGCCTTGGCCAGCCAATTTGTAAGTGCCGCCCAAGAAGCTGAGCGTCGCCAGGCTCTCCTGGAAGAGGGCCAAGAGCATTTGGCCAAGGCCAAAGAGAGCGAACGCAAATCCGCCGAGCAATACATCAAAATCATGGGCAAAATCCTTGCCCAGGGGGACCCGTTCATCCCCAACGAGATCTCCCGGATCACCAAGCTGATCGATGAGAACAAGATGAGCGATGGGAAGAAAGAGGAACTCTCGAAGCGCTTAAACATCCTGTCTTCCTTCCAAAAGAAGTCGAACAATGAGAAAGAAGAACTTTAACAGGGCAGGTGAAGATGGTACACAGCATGGGGTGAGGTCCCAACTGGTGCTCCTCGAAGCAGGCAAAAACTTCCCCTTGCTGTTTCAAAGAGGTTGCAAAGCCCTTCAATAGCCCCCTACCCATCCCATTCCTGGGGACAGAACACACCCAACTTCACTACCGTGTTTCCCCGAAAATAAGACCCTGTCTTATATTTTTTTTGAACCCTGAACTAAGTGCTTGGCCTTATTGCCATGCACTCAAAAGCCCGATTGGGCTTATTATCAGGGGATGTCTTATTCTGGGGGAAACAGGATAAGGGGACATTCAAAGACCGCCATAAAGTCTAACAAGGCATTTTCAAGATGGCGACATTTAGAACATGACCTAATTTGGAGCCTTAGCAAGCTAGTTTGGCTGGGTTNAACATCCAAGAAATGGGGCTAGCCCTCTGGGTGGTTTTTGTGTGTGTGTGAGATGGAGCACCATTTAGTCCAGGGGAAATATGTTAGAGAAAGTGAAGCCAAAGCTACACCTGTCTCTTACTGACCAGTATTCACCAAAATCAGTTTTATGGAAAGGGTACTTAATTTGATAATAAAGGTTACTGGGGAAACAAACACATAAAGGCATTTCTCTCTTTTATCACAACTTCCTTAATAAAATGAACCCTCCTGGTTGAGCTTCTAAGAACTGAGATTGTGTTTGACGTTTAAAGTTGCACTTGAGATTGCTGATGTGGGGGTTTATATCTTTCGGCCCTTCATTCAGCAACTCTGTCTTGAATCACACACAAGCCCGCACTCACACAAACACACAACTGTATGAGAAAAAGCACAAGGTGTTTTTGATCAGGAAAATGTAAATGTCCAGCTTGCCCTCCTGATAGCTGAGACAAGCTGTTGGGCCAAGTCATCATATAACTAACCTTGGTTTATTGAATACTTTGCAATAGCTTGAATTCACACAACATGCTAAGCCAAACCTGGCAGGCACTTCAAACTCTCAGACTTCATTCTTCCAAGAACACCTAGTTCTACCAAGCTTTGCTAAAACACTTGCAATCCTTTCTTCACCATCACAAAATTTAGGAACTTCTATCACAGCTCAGGTTCTTAAAAACCTAATTTCTGTGCCCAGTTCCATTCTTCGCTACCTCCAATAACCTGAAGTCTTCCGGGACGTGTCCATCTGCAACTCAGCCTCTTGAGGTCTTAAAGCTGGAAGGAAAGAATTGTCAATACCAGTTGGAATTGGGAGCAGGGAAATGTTTTAAGACACTACCATTTTATTTTTCTGCATTATTAAATAAGATAGTGCCTGTCTAGGGAGCGCCATTCCTCAGTTTCTGATAGCCCCAATATGACATTCCTAAAAGTAAGCTATTTTCCAGCATCGGTCTGGGATGTTAGGTGAGCCTGCTTGTACAATGGTTAGATGAACATTGGCTTTGTATTAACCCTCTTACAGTGTTTGTTTAAAAAAAAAAAGTGGGGCACGGCAGGTGTTTTATTGTCCAATAATGTCAGAAACATTTTACCCACCAAACAATTTTGGACCATTTTTAATTAAAATTAATGTTAAAAATACTTTCTGCTCTTCCCTTTAGAGTTCAGAGCATGCTGGGTTAGGGAAAACTGGTCTATAGCACCCTTCATTGTAGGTTTTCAAATAAATGCTCTAGTGAAATAGGAGAACCCCGCAGTTAAGAAGCCTCAACCAGCAGAGATCTCGGATAATGACACCCCTGGTATGCGCTGTTCTGGAATGGGACAAAGGCCCCTTTCTGTGCATCCTGCTCTTTTCCACTTCAAAGCAGTCAAGTGGCAGCCAAAGGCCACTCTTAAAAGCAGCCGCCTCCTTGACTGACAGCCTAAATTCCTCCCTGGGCCCCAGAGCAGCCCAAAGGGCAGGATTTCCCCCCACGGGCTTGCTTTTCTCCCAAGTGAAGCCTCGGTTCCATTTCAGAGGACGCGTTTCAGTGGTTACCAACCGTTTGCTCCCCGGGCACCAACACAGATGGCAATGGGGTGTTTTGTCCAGGGTGCAAGCTACCTTAGCGGGTGCCCTTCTCTCTCCTCCTGCAAAGCGGCCGTCTTAACCAAGCATTTCCTCACCTTGTGCCTTCCAGATGCCTTGGACGGCAACTCCCATGCTGGCTGGGAATGATTGGTCTGGTTATCCAACTCAGCACCTCCTCTGTAAGCTGGCACAGGAGGTCATTAAGGTAACCCTTCCACTCTAGGCTCAAGCAAGCCAGCCGGTTCAAGACTCGGGGACTGTGTGGCCACTGAGGGAAACATGGCTCATCTTAACCTAGGCGGTTTCTCCATGGTTTATACCAGGGGTGTCCAACCTTGGCTACTTTTGTGGACTTCAGTTCCCACAATCCGCCAGCCAGCATAACCCAACTTCATCCCATATCCAACTTAAAAGTTGTGTTTTGTTTCAGGTGGTCTTTCTTCTGTGGATTCAGATCAGTAGAGGATAAGAGACCGAGCTTTTCAGTTTGCTCTCGCAATCAATCCCTGACCCACACACACACACACACACACACACACACCACACACACATGTTTCTTTGCAGGGCAGTCGAAAGTGGTTGTGAGCTTCCTTTGCCCATCAGTAGATGGAGCTGCTCTTTTGCTCTCTAGTGGAAACCGCAGGACCACTGAGTTACTCTGGAGTAGCCCCAATCAAAAATTTGGTAGCAGCTCTTCCGACTCTCAGGTTTTATTCAAAGGCGCCTGCTTTGTGAGAGCTGCAGTCCCTTGTGCTGGTTGCCTGGAGGGGCTAAACTAAACTAGGATTTAAATGGGTGGGGAAGCCCCTCCCCTAGACATTCCTTTGCATCTTACTCTAAAGGAAAGAAACGTAATTTAAAAAGGGGGGTGGGTGGGACGGGAAGCCTTTTTCCTGGCTGCTTTCCAACTAATTCTGTCAAAATAATTGGGGCGTCTTGAGCAAAGAGCCTGGAGCTGCTGGGACCGAGACCAGCTGGAAAGGGTGTCCTGCATGTCTTCTGTTTTATTGCCTTTTGCATCCCGGCTCTGGTCTTGGTTCTCTCCCTCCCTCATCTCCAGACCTCCGGTTTTATCTTTTTCTTTCTTTCCTCTCCTCTCTCCCCCTTGGGAACAGGCAGGCTGCTGGACCACCCAGTCCTGCCCGCTGTGCCTCCCCCCATCCGCTGCTGGCAACCGGGGCGGGACCAACGAGGTGGAGCGAAGAGGGAGGTTGGCAGGCAGGCAGGCAGCCGGCTGGCCAGTCGGCTAGCTGCCTGACCACAGCTGGTCCCGTTGCTGCTGCCTGCAGCTCCTTGCTTGGCTTGCCAGCATGGGCTCCTTTGCCCCTGGGGCTGCCGCTCAGGAGCTTCTGCTGCCCCAAGATTTGGAGAGGGCTCAGGTGAGTCAAGGAAGAACCTGCAGAGATGCTCTGGGAGATAGGTTTTTCCTTCCTTCCTTCCTTCCTTCCTTCCTTCCTTCCTTCCTTCCTTCCTTCCTTCCTTCCTTCCTTCCTTCCTTCCTTCCTTCCTTCCTTCCTTCCCCTCCCCTCCCCTCCCCTCCCCTCCCCTCCCTAGAGGTTTTCTTTCTTTCTGGGAGTTGAAGTACCCACATCACAGACTGTCTGAGCTTGAGAAACTCTGGAGTAGAGACCTCACACAATCCTGAGGTTAATTTACTGACTTTTGCACAGTATCCCAGCTTGCTATAAGTTGGCTGCAGTCATTCCTGAGAAGAGATGGGTCAGTTCTAGGTCTGGGCTGCAGGTTAAAATAGTCACTTGGGTAAAAGATGGGCGGTACAGACATATGCTGAATAAATGAATAAAGAGAGATGGAAGATACTGCCTGAGGCTGAGCGGAGGGAAAGAAAGATGCACAGAGGGGACTCAGAGACCTGCCCCATCACAACTTCAAGGGTGGGCTGCCCTTCACATAACATCCAGAGGGTCTCGGGTAAACAACCTGCAAACAGCCTGGCTTGCAAGGATATGCCTCATCTAATTTCGCTCTTTTCCCCACCTAGTTTTTTGCTGTCATCCACTGGATCCAAGCTGTCACGGCTACTTTGAGGTATTTCATGCAGCCTTCGCTCTTAAGACATCCCGGGGCTAAAAGGGCATCTCCCAGGAGCTGGTCAACCAGGAAATAGCCTGGTTGGGGGTTTTTTAGGAGGGGTTACCAGGCACGTCTCCCTTTCCTGGGGTTGCTAAATGCCATGGATGTATATCTTTTATTTGCTTTTGTTGGGTCATTCTTGTTTTTATTTCCAGACATTCTTGGACTAAATTGATTTTGCATTTGTTAGAATAAAAAGTGTATGTTGCGTTTATTAAGCGGGAATTTGCTGGGCTAAAGGAAGGTTCATACAGGCTCTAAGAAAGTATCAAAACTAGCAACTTCAAGCTCCACCAATCCGCCCCTTCTTTCCACAGCATCATGGGGTCGAGCTCAATTATCGGCTACACCATATTCCAGAACACCGCCAGATCCCCCGAGGTAAGGGAAATTCCTTTGCTGATGGAAAAGAAGAGGAAGGCAATAAGCAAGATGGGGCCTTCTGAAGTACGTGGGCCGGAGCAGGGATCTTCATCAGGAGTGTTTGCAATGTTCAAGTACCTTTCCACTTTGTTACTAAACAAATATTAATTTTAGAAGCTGGTGGCTGAACCATAAGTTACTTTTATTTCACCAAACATCTATAGTTGCCCTGCAGCCCAATTAGTATAACAACCAATTTGCAGAACTAAATCTCTCTCTCTCTCTCTCTTTCTCTCTCTCCTCTCCTCTCCTCTCCTCTCTTCTCTCTCCCCCCTCTCTCTGTCTATCTCTACATCTGTCTGTCTGTCTGTCTGTCATCTCAGTATTTTTGAACCTTGACAACTTTAGAATACCAGAGCATTAGTTTTATTTATTCCCCATCACTCCCTTCTGCTAATACACACTTTGCACTGAGAAAAGTATACCTGGATATGAGCCAGTTGAGGAAGAAACCGCTTTGCCGTTCTAGAGTTGACACTGTGTGGTCAGTTCTCTCTGAAGTGAGAAACAGAAACTCAGACGGTCAGATCACGGTTTCCACCCATGCTTAGATCTCCAATTTTTGTCCTAATGCAAGGCTACGAATCACCAGAGTGATTGCTGCTTTGATCTTTCCACAGGTGCGCCCTCTTGTCTACCTGAGCCTCTCCGATCTCTTTCTGGGGTTGTGCTGGCTCACGGGGGCCCTTCTCTATAGCAGAGAAGCATCCCACCCAACTGGAGAAGGCAACATCTGCTACAACTTGCAAGCCACCGGACAGGTGAAACCTCAGTTGATCTCCAGCTCCTTGGTGGGGTGGAAAGTGTGTTATTTTTGAGGTGGGCTTCAAAGAGGGTCTCTGTGCGACACAGTGTGGACTGGTGGAATAGCCACATATGGAAGAGGCAATCCAGATGCTTCCATCTGCTGCCAGTTGTTCAGTCTTTGAGCTTGATGGGTTTTGTGTTGGGGCTAACCTGCCACGTTGAGTGGGTAAAAGCTTTAGAGAAGTGTATGGGATCAAAGGCATCAAGAAAAAAAAGAGCGGAGAGGCCGTTTCTGTGGAAGATTCTAGGTAACTTTTCCCAGTTGGGCTAAGACTCCAGAATTCTCAGCCAACATGGCTAAGGTCCTGGGAAATTCTGAGATTTGCAGTCTAAACACTACTGGAGATGGTTAGAGAAAGCTGTGGTTTTGATAGAGCGTGTGTGTTTCACTTTTAATTTGACTATTGGATATATAAAAACCCTGTATTATTAGGAAGCTTTTTTCTTTGCTCTCTTGTGACGATGCCAGCCTTTGAATGCTTCGCACAGAGCTGCCAACTCTGTTTTGCATCCCTCTCCTCACTTTTGTGTATTTTCCTTTCCTTGGGAGGCAGGTTTGGGTCCAGGGTTGTCCTCCTGAGGCCAAGTTGCCATTTAATGGTCCTGTTCCTGGAAAGGCAATTGCAAACCACCACAAATCTTGTTTATTTAGTGCTGCTTGGTTGCTTTTCCTCTTTGATTCTGGTTCTAAAATGGCTTTATAATCTGCCCCGTAATCTACCTATAACATTGGTTATTGTGCCAATTAGCAGTGTCATAAACAGCAGAGGTCCTCCGTATTATTGATCCCTTTGAATATTTACCTTCGGCTCCCTCTTGAGAGAAGGTGGTGTTTGCCTGTTTCACAAGATGTGTGGCTTGGCAGGTGTATCTGGGAACTTGGAAAAAGTCCAGCCAGCTCTCAAGATACAAAATCCGTTTGCAAATATAAATCATCAGGCAATGAGGCAATGATGCTGTCGCTTGAGTTCGCAGAGACCTGCTTAACCCCTAAACCTACTGGACAGATCAGGGCAGCAAAAAGACTTAATTCAGTTTGATCCACCTCTCTCTCTTCCAACATGTTTTTCAAGCTATTTGGGGACACAAAAACACAAAATGAGGTCGGGGAAGATAAAGGATGCTATTACGATGTTTTTATGTTGTATTTTTAAGGATATTTATTGATAAGATATCCCAGCAGATGATGTTGGCTTTCCTGGATTAGATTTTGTTTCATCAACCTTATAGAATATGATTTATCTAGCTAACTTTGATTGGACAAACAAATCCAACATTTTCCATATTGAAAAACAGAGTGGAAACTGGAAGGGGGAGGAGGGGGCTACAATGAGATCTTGGGACTTTGTTCATTCTGGGGTCCTTTTCAGAAAAGAAGAAAAACCACATAGGCATCGGGATAGCTTTCCTGAATTAGGCGTCCTTTACGAAACAAAACAAATCCAGCAACTATTTACAGTGGGAGAATGAAGGTGCAAAAGTCGTGATTTTGTTTTGTTAATTTTGGACCGCTACTTCATGTTTCATCAGCCGTGCCAGGAAATTACATCTTCCTGTTTCTGTGAGTCTTCCCATGTGAAATGGAAAAACCAAACCTCACGCACGGCTTTCGTGGGGGAATCGGCTCCTTCTGGAGCTGTTTATGCTTGGTGACAAAATCAGAAAATCTCAGCCATACATACAAATTATATAAAAAGGACAGAACCACACCCACAGAGGGAGGCACATTCCTAGCTTGCTCTCTGCGTGCAGTGATAGTTGCTCTTTCTGGATTTTAACTCCGTGACAAAATCAAAGCTGCAAAAGGTTACTTTCAACAGTGGAAATATAGAGGAGGTTGGAGAGGAAGTTATTGGGGGGGGGGATACAGGCACACGGGGGCTTCCCCTTGCCATCCACTACTTGCCCCCCTCCCCTTCAACCCACGGCCATGTTCAGTTCTCAAACTATTCCAGATTTCCAAAGGCAGATTTGGAGGACTAAATATCCTTTGTTCTTGTTTGTTTGTTTTGCTTCTCCAGATCTTCTATGTCGCCTCTTTTCTGTACACAGTTAATTACACCTGGCAGCTTTACACGGATTTGAAAGGGAAATTCAACCAGCACTTACATAGCCAGATGCCACAGGTAAACGGTGCTTTCATGGTGACTTGAATAACTTTAAGTTGAGTCCTGTCCAGTGGTGAAATCCAATTTTTTTTTAACTACCGGTTCTGTGGGCGTGGCTTGGTGGGCGTGGTGTGGCTTGGTGGGCGTGGCAGGGGAAGGATACTGCAAAATCCCCATTCCCTCCCCACTCTGGGGCCAGCCAGATGTGGTATTTGCCGGTTCTCCAAACTACTCAAAATTTCCGCTACCGGTTCTCCGAACTACTCAAAATTTCTGCTACTGGTTCTCCGAACTACTCAAAATTTCCACTACCGGTTCTCCAGAACCTGTCAGAACCTGCTGGATTTCACCCCTGGTCCTGTCTCTGCTTAAAAATCCAAGCATGATGTGAACCCCAAGTGCATTACAAATGAAGCAAAAAAATATTTATATGCTATCTGGAGAACAGCAAGATACCTAGATGGGTTGAATTAGAAACCTGGTTCTTGTGGTTGCATTTTTGCATACTTGGAAATATAATTCAGGGACAGGTAGCCACACGAGGTAGCACCATGCTATAATTATATTTAGAAAATCATCATATTGGCCTCTGAATGAGACCTAAAGGCCACGGACCATCGAACAGGGCAGAACTTGGGGTTTTCCACCTGTGAGCATCACAGCCAGATGTTGGTGGTTCAATCTGGAAAATAAAGACCGGGGGGGGGGAACATAGTTGAACACCCTTGGTTCAAATTCTGTTGCTCCCCAATAAACACTTAAAATCCAGTGGGTCACAGGCATGAGGCATTTCTCAACTCGACTTGTGTTTTCCAGCTCGGTAGTTAGCAACTGAGCATCTTTCCAGCACGGCCTTTATTGCTGAGTTTGGAAGCGTTCCTTCTACTCGACGCAGGCCTGAAGGTTCTAGGGTGGAAGAACGCAGCTCATTCCAGAAGAGGGAAGAAGATCTTAACAAGGTTTAAGGAAGGAAAATGCCTCTTAAGAGAATAACTTGTAGGGTGAGAATAAGAGGAGCACAAAAGCATGTTTGCGATGGTGGGAAGGAAGTGCTCGAGATCTGTCCACCTTGTCCCTGTGGACGTCACAGGGTGTGCTGGAGGCCAAACTCCAATAATGAGGCTGAACCAGGCAGAAGCCAGCAAGGGCAGGACCAAAGCCAAGTTGGCTGAATTGCATGGAAGTCAAAGAAATTGAATCCAGGGGAAACGATGACTCCTGTGTGGAGGCCACTGAGATACGGAGGGCCTTGGACTTCCGCCAGAGAAGGCCACACCCTTTCTGCTTCAACTTTGGCTCCTACCTGAGCAGGAACAGCAGGTTTTGTGTGTTGTGTGAGGCCTTTGTCAATGCTTGCTTGATAAAGGGGACAACAGAACCAGAGAAAAATACATGTGTCCCAGACAGGATGGACTCTCCATTGTGTTTTTTTTTTTTAATTATTCTTTCAAAAACATTTTGAAATCTGGTCTTCAGTGGAAACCCTTTCAACCATCAGGACCAGCCTCTAGGCAGAGACTCAAAGGAAGAGCTTGCCAACGCCCTTTGAAAACCCCGGCGAATTGCTAATCTTTGTTTGTAATAATGTTTGTTCCAGGAAGCCCTTATGAATTTGAAGAGAAAGCATGGCAGGAGGGGTAGCTGGGTTAGTCTAGTCTCTGTGGCCATCCACTTCATCAGAAGGACAGAACACGGCCTGGGAAGGGCACATCCTGTCCCCAGACAAACATTGTGAGATCACTTCAACAATTTGGTCAGTTCCAGCATTCTTTGAAAACTCCATCCTTTGAAGGCTGGGAGAAATGTGTCATAGGATTAGGACAATGGCTGGGTCACTCTCCAAACATAGAGTATGGTTTTGCAGGGAAGAAGGATATTTCTCCCTCTGTGTGTGTGTGTGTGTGCGTGTGTGTGTGCGCGCGCGCGTGCATACATGCCAGTGAAATAAATTATACATCGATATGTACAGGACGTACCAGGTATAGAATTAAACCTTGATTGGTTCAACTTTGATTCACCTTCAAGTTTTTAAAATAATAATTTCTTGATGAAGTGGCTTTATCATTGCTTCATTGTTGTGAGCAAAGTCTCATCTGAAACTAAGACATCAACAGCTCCCCCACTGCTTAAATGCTGAATTTCGAAGAGTTTCCCTCCCCCAAAACAATTTTCAGGGAAGTTTCTTTACAGATTTTATTTCCCCTTTCCTGCATCCACTTTTTTTTTTAAATTCATTCCAACTTTTGAATCTGCCACAAACCTTTTCAAATTATGGAGCTAAATCCCTGGTGTCTCCTCTTTCCCCCTTTTGTAGATGTTGAGCTATTCAAATCACCTTGGCCGAATAGGAATCCTTCTCTCTAGGTAAGATTAATCTCCCAAATGCCACTGGATTCAGAGGAATTGGGGTTGGGGGGGAGGGGAGGGAGAAATCTGGGTGAGCTGCCCAATTTGATCTGGCCAGACTCTGGCTATTTAGGCCAGTAAAAGCAGCTGTCTGGAAGGTGAGCTGGTCTTTTCTCTGGGGGTTCCAGAATCTTGAAGAGGAACCTGGTCTATCTTTTCTCTTCCAGTCTCATCCCGATATTCCTGATGGTGCCTGTTTTGGGGCTAGGCAACCACTTTCAGTGTCCTCAGAACTTCACCGCAGAACATGGGTACGACAATCTGAATATACTACATTTTGCTGAGTCCAGAGAGTCAGGGATGGCATGTATCTGAACTGAGACTTTGTCCTACAACGGCCACTGACTCCCAAAGGTCTCTTAGGGGAACCAACCTTGCTTTTCCGAGCTCCCCAGAAGAGGTCGGGACACAACCCGACCCTCCTGTAACGCACCCCACCTCCCAGGCTCACTCCTGTGCTTCTGTTTGGTCCACAGGTGCCTCCTGTTGCACATGGAAAACATGCTCAGCACCGGATCTCAGCATGTCACCTGCGCCGTGTTGTGTTTGTACAGCACTGGAGTTTTCCTGGTCTCGTTTATGGTCAGCTTCCTTGCAATTCTGGTGAGAGGCACACTAAGGGGTGCGCCTCCTTCTGTTGCTGGAAATCCTTCAGCACTTATGGGAGGGGGAATTCAGGAGAGGTATGCGTGCTTTCAGTTGTGAAGCACACAAATCATGTTTCTTTTCCCTACCCTGATGCTTAACGTTTGATGTCTTCCAACTGCTGCTGCATTCCTCTTAAGTTAGAGCAAACAGTTTCCTAACACTGATTTAATGCATCACACTCTGTCCGCATGTGGAACTGAGTTTCCACACCCCGGAGTCCAGCTTTCTGAATAAATCTGAGCTTGTTTTTGTTTCCCTAATGGTAAACAGATGGACTTCAGAATAAGCACAGATTCTTTGGGGGGGAAATGCAAGGCAAAACAATAGGAACACTTGAACTGCCAACTGGGCGCATCTTAGATTGTCTGACTGCTGATTTTATTTATGCGAGGACTCTGAGGTAAATTAGATCAAGAGGTGGTTGTGTATGGCCTGATTCACACAACCCTTTAAGCCATTATAATATGTGACTTCGTTTTGGCTTAAAGCGATGTAAAAACTACCTCCTGTGGTTTAGAAGCCATGGTTTAGGCCTTATTGTCTTGTGCATGCTCAGTCAGGTGTAATTTTAACCAACAAACCATGGTTAAGTAAACCATGGCCTGGAGGAACGAGTGAACCCAGACCAGGCACGAGCCTAGATTCCATTCCTCCCAAGGCTTCAAAGTGAAGTAGGAAATTGAATCCAGCTACCTCCCTTCCACCCTCTCCTCCTTCAAGCACGAACATGTTGCTGAGACCTTGCTTAGATCTTACTCCTTCTTTAGACTTTGCTCATCCGAGCCAGGATGTTGTACAAGCGGTTTGTGAACTCGATGGGCTACGTCGGCGATCAACAGTGGGCGATGTTGAAGGTGGTCGAGCAAGCCGTGGTTCTGTACCCTGTGGTGTTTTTCTGCTGCTGGGGGCCAGGTATGGAAAGACTGAGGAATGTGGTTGACGGTGAATGAGACAGCTCTCTGCACCTCTGTTTGGGAGTGGGCCCTTCCAGATCTCAACCTATCCGAGGCCAGGACCCATCGAAAGTTAATTATTTTAAAAAATTAATATATGCAGAGATGTACAGTAGCTGCTAGTCCTACCATCCTTATTATATTGATTGTTACTGACCTTCTCCCATTTCTTCCATCCGCAGCCTTTATCCTCGGCATAGTCAAGCTGGCACGTACGGACAATGCCAGTGTTTACATGGCCCTTTATGTTCTAGAGGTAAGCATCTCTTCAGCCAGGCACACCCAGAAGAGCCCATGGGGCTCTCCGTGTGCAGAACTCATTGCTCAGTGCTGGTTAGGGGGCTAGCCTTCAGTGGGAATGTTGGCTTCTTTGCTGCTGTTTCCTGACTGCCCCAGACCACTCCTGGTTCCAGCCACCTCACTGTGGGCAACGTCCCTTTTCCACTCAGGCCCTGACCGCATCTTCCCAGGGGTTCCTGAACTGTGTGGTTTACGGCTGGACCCAGCACATGTTCCACTGTGTGAAACGCAAGGCTTGCCGTGATGTCGACACCCAGACGCCCCTCCTGCGTTCCCAGAAGAGGTTCTACGCCAGCACCCTCCCAGCCCATTCCCAGACGGGGGCTAAGCCCTCCTCCCCTTCCACAATCACGGTGTTATGAACGGGAGACGGACTGTTTGAACTCTCCTCATCCACCCCGCTCATGCCAGGAGGCGCTTTGCTCAGCAAGGCCGGCTAGACTTTCTAGATCCTGCACAGAGGGAGTTCAACGGATGGCCCTGAAGCTCTTCTTGCTCACAGCCTGGCTGAGAAACGTGGCCGTCAAAACGGAATTAAAGAGCTAGCTCGGAAGGGCTGCAAGAGAATTAAAGTGCAATTGGACAAGAAGAAACCGAAAGACTCCTTAGATTTAAATAATCACTATTTATTTGAGGGAAATCAAAAATTGGATAGGGTGGAGAGGACTGCCTTTTTAGACTGCATCACATTTTCCCCCATGAGACAGTTTTCCCAGGATTTTCCAAAGAATGGGATACAGCATCACTGAGAACTTGGAATGTGTGGTGTCACCACCTTGGAAATTACCCTTTTATTTCAGTCCTGCTGGTGGAATATTTTGCAAGTTCCTTCCAAACAGTAAAACATAAAAGCAAGTGTGTGGATGGATTTCTGTTCCTTTTGATTCCAGGATCGCTAAAAAGCACACCTTCCTTACCTTACTACTGTTTTAACACCTCCAAAAAATTCTATATAGAAATAACGTCCTCCCTTGATCCCAACTGACCCCAATGTCATGGCTTCCAGAAATCCCACCCCCCTCTCCAAAACTCCTGTCAAAACTGAAAAACCTCAGCTGCAGAGTTTTATTTCCTTTCTCAAGGTCTCCCAGGAATCCTTTTCAATCCGCCCTAAGATCCCTTCACCCTCAGAGCAGATGATCTTAACCAGCATTCTTAGAGTTAGATCTTCTTTCAATGGCACTTGGGAATTTTGGGAGTCCCAACACCTTGCCGGAGGCTGTCTTATTCCTTTTTCTGTTGTTGTTTACAGATCAGTTACTCGTTTTCCTTTTCCCCCCCAGTCTTTCTCGTGACTGGCCTCTCTCAACCAGGCCTGCTCTGTAAAAGTCAGGACAGAGTTTTCAGTGGTCTGAAAATGAGGATGAAGATGTAGGGCGTTAAGATTCACCTGAAGCCAGACATGAGATGCCAGGGGAGGGAGGAGATCGCTCTCTTTCCTTCTGGATCTGAAGCTCCTCTATCCAGCCTCTTCATTCCAAGCCTTGGTTTCCCTAAAGTTGGGGTTTTGAGGTCACCGGCTGTGGACACTGGCAAGGTACGAGAGGGGAAATGAACTGGGTTTATACCTTCTCTGAACCTCAAGTTTCTCCTGTCCTCTTTTTCTCCTAACGTTTTAAAAGTTCATTCTAATTTCATTGACATAAACATCGCTGAGTTGCAACCAATGTGTATTTGACTTAAGGGGTGTGGGGTACTTAAAGATACATCTGAGTGCTGCTGAACAGATACTGCCTGATTGTTACTTTCTGTGGGGTCTATGTGGGATTCCTCCTAAAGTTAGCTCAGCCCTTGGAAGGAGCAGGTTCAAGGACTGCAATCTCTGATCTTGTAGCTTTCGTAGCCAAGAAGAGATTATCTTTTGGGGATCCCTCCCTCCCATCACAAAACTATCTGGAGTCATGCAGAATAAATTCCCGCCCCGTGCAGTTCCTGACATTCTGAAGAAGAGGCATTGTTTAGCAGGCACATTCACAAGTTGATTGAAGTTTGGTTTGTAAGTGATTTTATTACCTGCCCCCCCTCCCCCCCTGCCTTTCCCTTTCCCTTTTTCAATAGAGGAAAGTATTGCATTAGCTTTGATGTTGCAGTGACCCAACCTATCTTAGCACAGCCATTTGGGTTTTGCTCTCAATGCTCTTTTCCACGTTGGAAAGTTCTGAGTTTTATCTGAACCATCTGAACAGGCTGCTAACTTTATGATCGTTAGATGAGCTTGTTGCAAGAGAAGCTGATTTTTGGAGTGAATTTCTGTGGGCCTTCTAGGGCAGGGGTCTCCAACCTTGGCAACTTTAAGACTTGTGGACTTCAATTCCCAGAAATCCCCAGCCAGCTTTGTTGAAGTCCACTAGTCTTAAAGTTGCCAAGGTTGGAGACCCCTGTTTTAGGGAGCCTCAACTGGCACTCTTACCTGGGTGTCTGATTTTGGGGGGCGGTTCAGTGCTTTATCCATGGACGTTTTCCACCACCTCAGAAATGGTCCCAGGAGTTCCCACACTTTCGGAAAGATCACAAGAACAGCAGCGATAATCAACATGCAAAACGGAATGATGGTTCCCAGGATGTATTTTGCCAAGGAGTCGCCCCAGGCAATCACAGGAAACCCTCCATCAATGCTCCCTCCTGCACCCCAATACTTGCAGTTCGGGGGGGCCCATCCGCTGTTGCAGTGGCATTTGTGAAGGTTGTTGCAGACGCCTCTGCCTCGGCAGGTTTTCCGCGGGTCGCAGCTCGAATTAAGTACGGCTTTGGAGACGCATTTGTGATTGATGCACACTTTGTACGGCTCACACACGATGCCGTTCGGGACAGACCCGATGTCGTGGTGATGGATTTCGGCGGGATGTGAAACGCTCCAGCACAGCTTATCTCGCACTACATTCTTATGGACCACCATGTTTCTCAGGTCAGGCAGAGATTTCACATTTACACACTGAACTTTTCCACACATGCTATGAATGGGATGGCATTTCAAATATTCTTTCTTGGAAGGATCAGTGCCACAGTTGCCATAGGGAGTCCCGAGGATGTTCAGACCGAGGTAACAACTCTCGTGAGCTGATCTGGACTGTCCTTTAAAGATTCTGAGGCACAAGATATCGTGATTCCAGCACCTCTTTTTGTAACAGTAAGAAGAATATTTGCTACAGGGTGTTCCATCCTGCAAGTACAAGTCCTTGGGGCACTGTGCAGATTTCCCATCACAGTATTCGGGGAGATCACATTCGCTGGCTTTAGCCCGGCAGATTTCTCCTTTGGGAACGAACATACATTTTCGGCAACACTTTCCTGTCCCACAAAGGGCATTTCTCTTCAAAAGACAATCAGGAGTGCAGCAAGGATCGTGCATGCATGTGTTTGGTTTCCCACAATCACATTGTTCATCCATATCCAAAACCCCATTCCCACAGTGCTCAAATCTGGAAGGTATCTTAGGAACATTTACCAAGCAACCCAAAAGACCCTGTTCGGAAAGGTCTATGAAATTCAGAATGCTGCAGTTACTGAACAGGTTAACAGAGGCGTGGTATGTGTGCATAATGCAGCTTGTGTGTTTGCCACAGACACAGTAGGAGTCGTCATGGTTCATCCCAATATGAGAGGCCAACTCGTGAGAAAATCCCTTTGCGAAGCGGGTCAGTTGGTTCTGGAGGTAGACTTGGAGTCCTGCTGAAAAATTTGGCTCGCAAATAGCAGCATGGTAGGACTGTCCAAAGACATCTTTAAAAGTCTGTTGAAGGAACAAGAAGGCTGTGTCATACGCTGTCCTGTTGGCCATGTTGGTTAGTCTCCACTTATTGAAATTTTGAAGAACTTTCGTGATGTCTGTAGAAGTATCTATTAAGTTGGCTTCAGTCCAGATCTCAAGTCCAACTAGGACAATGTTTGTCTTGAGACTGTCAAAGGTGGCATCCGCAATGTTCACCACATCCAGCACTACAGTTTGCACTCTGCTGACATTATTAGCTTCTTGGGCAAATACGTTTTTGTCTACTACAATATACAGTTCGATATATTTGGGGAAATGTTCGTACTGGAGATAATTGTACATCGCTCTGGTTTGTCTGGTCCGCAGATCTTTGGCTTGGTGCTCTGTTCTTCCCACCCCTGTTCTGTATGATGGAAAAATAGGCTGTGGTTCTTCGGAGAGGTAGAGAAGGTGTTGAAATGCAGAGGAATTCTGCAGAGGCTCAATACCATAAATCCTTGCACCAATTTTCAACAAACCAGTGAGACCAAGACAGATCCTAAGAACTGCGAGCGAATCAACAATACCTTCCACGTAACCTTGACGGTAGCATTCCACTGGCACGTAGGGATGGCTCTCAATGCGTTCCCCCTTCAAATTGTATGTGAAGACTGGAAGGTTTTTAGCTAGCAAATGCTTCGGGGGGTTCAGCCGGATGATGTAATCCCTTCCTGCTGCCTTGATGATGTAAGATATTTCATCCTTCTTTGTCTTCCCTCCTCGGGCTGCTAACCGTCTTGGGATTATCACCTCATAAGAGGAATATGCTGGAGGAAGCAATGAGCTGCAATGAATGGTGGAAAGGGTGAAGACCACCAACGCAATGCTGGTTGCCAGCAGGAGGAAAAACCAGCACCTAAGATGTCTACCAACACTTGTCATGATTCAACTGTGTTGAGTTTCACACATGCTTTGCTTGGAGCCAAGATTGATGTGGACGTCCGATGGAAAAAAAAGTCAAGGGTTGGTTTGTGTGAGTCAGTTAATTTTGTGAGAGCAGTTCATCGACGTCCAAAAAAGCAATGGCTATCACCATCACTTGCTTGAGCCATCAAGATTCTTCAGGCATGTCCAACTGTCTGGTGGCCATCTTTACTTAACGAGAGAGCTAAAACGGAGAGGGCACTAGGGAAAGGGGGGACATCTCAAGAGCTTCGGACCCTTCCTCTTCTCAGTTGTTCTGGATGAATCTTGTAAAGATCACAGCGGCCAAGAATGAACTCGCCACCGATCCAACCACCGCTTCCCTCCTACAGGTCTTCTCCAGTGGAAGATTCCAGAAGGCAACCGTTTCTCCAGCCTCTTTAAATGTGAACATTCCATTTGACCTCCCTCCCACAAGAGGCTTCCCAGAGTTACTGAACAGCAGATTTCAGGATTGAATTGTGGAGCAAGCTATAACTGGATTCTCTCTTTTTATTTAAAATTGGATGGTATCCTTGCTATTTTTCAAATTTCCAGTTCTGTCTTTGAGGATCTAGTCAACCCCTTCCAGCTATTTCATGGCCTTGTGAGATGAAATAATCAAAGGGGCCGGCTCATTGTTATTCGTGTGGCACAGGTCATCTATTTTATGCCTTCCACAATTGGTACAGAATTTACACAGAAAGACAGGCGCCCACGAGGCAAGAGCATCAGCTGCGCTCGCCCAGGAAGGAACAGCTACCACGTCCACCAGTCTTTTGACTTAGATTAAGGGCAGAAATGTTATGCAGGCAGGCCATGGCCTTAAGCAATGCAAAATCGATTTCAGCTTGCAATTTCCCTCTGAAAGAATCGATGGTGTAAGACAGCAAAGACAGAACCGGGTTACCTGTCAACTGCTGTTATCTTTAAAAAAAACAACCCCAAACTAGTTGAAAAAGACATTTTTTAAAAAAAAAAATTGAGACGGAAACTTTGATAAATTTTACTAAAATTATTTTATGTACACCAATGCGTAATATTTACATTCATATAATACTGATTCGAAAAACAAAACCGTGATACAGCAAAATGCTTAAAAGTGAGGAAAGCAAAACGAGGATGAGGAAGGCATGACGGAACCTAACAGCTGAGGTCGGCTACGCTGTGGCCGAAAACATACATGCACAACGCCATTCCCGCTCTCAAAACATTTTCTCGTGGATTCTGTCTCTAAGGATCAACAGTCATCACCAGGGGTTTCGCCCATCATAAGCAAGAGTGCTGATTTTTCCTTCCACAGGTACAAGAAAGAAATTAAGATGGAGAGGAATATGAAAAGCTTTGCAAGGGAAGCCCAGTAAAATCCAGGACCATCAAGGCATACCATCGTGTTTTTATAAAAGATGCCTCCCCCAGCCCTTACAAAGGAAAAGTGGTTTCTGACAACCACAGCTATTCCTACAGCAGCCTTCCCAAAGCAGAGTCTCTCCAAACACGCTGGACTACAGTGCCCAACCCCCAAACGATGAGAGCTGTAGTCCCAATCCATCTGGAGGCACCCAAGTCAGGGAAAGCTAATGCATTTGCAGCGTCATGCAGAACGAACGCAAGAAGGGTGGAAAGTCAGAACCGATGCATCGTTCGGGGAGGGACACGACTTCCATCCGTTCGCTTCCTGCCGTATCCCACCAAGTAGCCACCATGGCAGATAAATTCCTATCCTGCGTAAAGATTCTTCTTTAGCCCACTCGGCAGAGACGGCAAGAACTGAGACAGGCACTTCTCAGAAGCCAATCGCAGAGCTGCCAGTGTTGCTGGGAGAGAGAAAAAGATTCTCCTACTTTCACAGAGAATTAGTAGTACATACAACAGATGCAAAGAATAATCGATCCAAAGAGCCCAGCCCCTGAGCCACATTCAAATGAGTAATGGTGGCAGGCAAAGAGAAAAAGTAAAACATAATCTCAAAAAATTCCCCAGAAGAGTTGAACAAAAATTAAACAAAACTAAATAAGTATTTCATCTTCAGTCTCATTTTCTGGCAGCAGTCTTGACTTCCCTGTCATCTTCCAAAAGATGAAACTGGTCTTGGGGGGGGGGGCTGTCTTCTGGGAGCAGCTGTTTGTGTATCCAGCCCCTTCCCATGGAAAGTGGAGACCACCAGGGAATCCTTGGGATTTCCGACCCTTCCTCGGCTGGAGGACAACAGGCTGGGGAAACTGAGGCAAGGACAAGTATATCTTACATACAGTATGTCTACAAAAAGGACCCCATGGCTGTGGTCAGCTACTCCTATCAGCCACAGTCCCACCCTTAAAAACTTCTCGCAAGCTAGAGAAAATGGAGAAAGGGAAGCCTCGAAGAAAAGGCTTATTAATATTTTCCAAGCCACGAATGCCGTTTGCCGCAGAAAAACTGAATGCCACCTCACGGGCATCCTTGGTGGGAAAACACTGTCTGTACAGAAGGATCAGACTGTTCTGTTTCAGAATGACTGAAGAAATTAATTGCAGCAGAAAATTATTGACAAGCTGGTGCTAAACTGCACCTCACGTTGGCCTTCTGCAGAGCGTGAAAAACATTTTCCTACTTCTGCAGGGTTTTTTTTTTCTGGCCAAAGAATTTGTTTCCCCAAATTAAAAGGCTCCTTCTCTGGCGTGGCATCATTTATCCTTATGGGCATCTCCAAAGAACGTTTTCCCGTCCTGTTTCTCAACGCATTCTCTCTGTATGTTTGCAGACCGGATGTAAAGTCCTGAGATTATCAACTGAACTGGCACTATAGACAGAGATTCCAGCTTTCCAGATGTAGTTTAGCCGTCACAGTCCTCCTAGCGGCAAAATCTTCCTGTTAAAAACTAAAGAACCGAAACCAAGACTAAAGCCAGGCGCTTGCAGGCCTTCCCATCAAATGGCTCTTGATAAAAACTGCAGGAATGCAACCAGCAGCCGTCATACACAAAGTCCACAAGAAAAGCATTTGAGGGATGAGCCCAGAAAGCAGAAACAGAAGCCGGGCAAGGATGATAAGACTCAGGAAGGATAAAAAAAAACAACAAACACCATTACCCCAGAGATAGCAAACCGCAGAGTCGTGGTGGCCAATGAGAAGCCCGCGTATAACCTGGGATCGGCATTTCAGCGGCCGCAGGACAAAGGGAACGGTACCAAAGTAGTTCTGTGGGGCTGTCCCCAGGCTTCAAAAGCAAATCTGTTGTCAGAGAGATCGCATTTCTCTCTTGGTTGAACTGGTAAAAACCCACAAGCTACCATTTCTGTCCTCCTTCGCTTCGCGGTACAAAACAGAGGAAAAGGTAACTCTTGGCTCAAGAAAATGGGCCTCAAGACCTGGAAACACAGGGCTATTTTTTAATCAATCACCACTTTTTATAGGGCTGCCTTGAATCAAGTAGCCCATAGATCTCTGGCTGGTTTCTTCAAGTAATTTATCGAGCTGAAGGCCAAGAGAGACTCCCAGAACTGAGCTGTTGCACCGCTGGTGACAGGCAGCTGGAGAGATACTGCCTCATCAGGAGAACACAATCAATCATTTGCCCCATTTAAAATCATGAATGAAGGGCTACATAAAAATCATGTAATATAATATTATATAT
>QLTV01003457.1:1167334-1184946 GCA_003457575.1 Thermophis baileyi
GCTGCGGGTTGGGCGCGGGCACGGCGGCGCTGGAGAGGGGCTGGCAGGCGAGGCGGAGCAGCGGCCCGGGGCGCAGCCGGCCAGAGCTCCGCAGGGCCAGGCGCAGCATTTTCTCGGGCGGAGGGAGGGAGGGAAGGAGCTCCGCCGCTGCCTTTTCACCCCTTCTTGGCCGGGGAGGGGCCCGCGCCCGGCCCTCCGCCTCCCGACAGCCAATGGCAGCCGAGCCGGGCGGGCGCAGAGCCTCTCCCCGAGCCCGGCCCCCGCATTGCCCTTCTGCCCCGTTCACACGTTACGCTGGGAAGGGGCGATTGCCCGTGAATCCCCCCCCCCTCAATGCTCTCCGGCAGAGCCGCTGCCTTCTGGCACTCCCTTCCATGCCAGGCAGAATTCAAGAGCCTCGGGCGTGAAAAGGGAGGGTGGGGGGCTTGAGCCTTGGTTTCTCGGGGGCTTCTTGGCTTGACAATGAATCCCCAATCGAGAGTTTTCTTGGCTTTCTTCCACTGAAGTTTCCTTCGATGAAAGCTGAATAAACCCGCAGAGGAGGAAACCCAAAAGCTGATTTCCCCCAAGCAAAACAGGTTGACTTCTGTTCATTTCAGGTTCTTGAGAGGGTTTGGCTTTTGACCCCGGTGCTTGGAGTAGAGGGCTTTGCCAGTGTGAAGCCCTTCTCCTGCAGAAAGCCAACTGCACACGTCAAAGGGACCTTGAGCTGGCTTTCAGTTCTTTTCTGTGTAGAACAAGGACAATCTTTGTTCCCCAATCATGAGTGGCTCTCCTGCTCACCAAAGTCTCCCTCCCTCTGCCCCTTTTATCAGTTTTTGGATAAAAGAAACCAAGCTTGAGAATTTGTCATCTGAGAAAAGCAAATAGTACATTTATTGCTGGTTTTTCTAAGGCTGCATTCCGTAGCACCTTTCACAGTGGTTTTTTTCCCCCCTCATGATTTCGCCCCCTGCATTATCAAAAATATTAAATCACCCCCAAATCACAGTCTTTGCATAAATGGACTAAGCAGACGTCTCTTTGCAAGAAACCATTGGAAGATCGTCCCCGTCTTCTCTCTCCTCCCTGCTTCCCAAAGAAAAGCAAAGATGAACCGAGTTCCCGAGATCAAGAAAGCACTTCCTGGTGCTCAAAATCCAGAGCAGCAGCCAGCAAAATCAAGAAGAGGCCAGCTGAGCAATTCTTCCATGCTGCTCCTGTAGAGTATTTCTGCCAGTCAACTCCAGAAGCCGTTGAGCCTTGCTGGAAAACGTGGCCTCTGCTCCTTAAAAACGTGGCCTGCGCGTCCGCTCAGACTCCACCGAGGCCCAGTTAGTGTTTCAGTTCCATTTTCGCGATGGCTGCCTTGTGGACTTCATCGGGGCCATCGGCCAAGCGCAGGACTCGTGCCCAAGCGAAGGCCTGGGCCAGGGGCAGATCGCTGCCGAGCCCTGCTGCGCCAAAGGCCTGGGGGAAAGGTAGGAAGCCAAGGGGAAGTTTGAAAGGTTTGCAGGAATTTGCAGGGTGGATGAAACCCCCCAAGAGGGAATCCCTATGTCTCGGGTGGTCCAACCTTGGCGACTTTAAGACTTGTGGACTTCAATTCCCAGAATTGTCCATGGCTGGCTGAGGAATTCTGGGAGTTGAAGTCCACAAGTCTTAAAAGTTGCCAAGGTTGGACCACCCCTGCCCTAAATTGAAGGAGAGAAGTTAGGATCAAAAAACTGCCCTGGCTCTCACCTGGATAGCCCGGTCAATGACCCGGAGCGCCATCCTCGGAGCCACGACTTTGATCAAGGCAATCTCCAGAGCGGCTTCCTAGATGGATTGAGACAGGAGCCCAGTGGGGGCAAGAACCCCCTTTTGGAGGCTTTCCCACACAGGCCAGGAGAGAGCATCCCACTGGCCACCGTGCCCCTCACAAGAAGCCCCCCCCTTCCCAGTGCATGAGAGAAAGTAGGCGGTGCCTTCTGCTGCTGCGGCCGACCTCGAGCCGAAAGGAGAGCTTGGGGTTCATGGCGTTCCCGTCTCGGGGATTCCCCCCCCCCGCTTACCTTGTTTCCCACAGTGTCCATGAGATGGGCCGCCTTGAGGACAAGGAGCCGGGCCTGCTCGATCTCCAGGCGGGACTCGGCCAGATCCGCCCTGATGGTGCCCTGCTCCGCTAGCGGCTTTCCGAAGGCCACGCGGGTGGTCACCTGGCAACCAAGGCACCAGGAGGTTGCCCCAAATAAGTGACCCCACAGAGTCTTGTATCCCCTTCCCAAGACCCACGGAATAAGAGCTAGCAAAGAGCTAGAGGAAACAGCCTGTCCAAGGGACGCCAAGCTGCCTTTGTAGAGCCACTCACCCGCTCCTTCATGAGGGCTAGCGCTCTTTCCGCCAGGCCGATCAGCCTCATGCAGTGGTGGATCCTTCCGGGGCCCAGTCGCCCCTGGGCAATTTCGAACCCGCGGCCAGGACCGAGCAGGAGGTTCTCTTGGGGAACGCGGACGTTTTCAAAGGTCATCTCCCCGTGGCCAGCTGGAAAGGGAAGGATGTGAGAAGGGTCCATTTTATGGCCAGGCTGTCCACAACTTGGAGCCCCCCCGAGAGGCTTTGTCTGAACTGACCGCAAAGGGGTTAAAGGCCGATACCCGTCCCACAAAATCACTGAACAGCTAAGATACTCAGAGCAAAACCTCCCCAGCTAAACCCTCGGCTTCACCTGGGGGGTCTTCCAAGCCGAACACGCTGAGTGGCCGAGTGACGGCGATGCCAGGGGAGTCCATGGGGACCAGCAGCATCGACTGTTGCTTGTGTCTCTGGGCTTCAGGGTTGGTCTTGCCCATAAAGATGCAGAGCTGGCAACGAGGGTCCAGGGAACCTGCCGGAATGAAGGAGAGGCTTTCTACGTTGAGAAGAGACACTCTCTGAATCCGCCTATCCTTTCTTCTCCGCCGTTGAACAGGGAAAGCTTACTGGTGTTGATTTGGACCACAATCCAATGGGCCCAAAACTTAGATCTCCAGGGAAGATGCCCACTTTGGCTTTCTGCAGGTTCCAGGAGAACCTCCGTGACTGTCCATCAAAGACACGAGGAAGCTCTCCTTCCACAACACAACTTTTTTTTTTTTTAAATTAGGCTGCCCTTTGTAGCATGGAAACTCGGGGAAGGACATTGAAACCCAGGAGCACATCAGAACATACCTGAAATCCACCACTTGTGCCCATTCAGAACGTAAGCGCCTTGTTCTTTGGTAATAGAAGCCTCAATGTTGGTGGCATCAGAGGAAGCGACCTAAGGAAAGACACACTTCCTTGCAGGGGCAAGTACATCAGCCCCTCCGTCTCTGTTCTGGACTGGACCGGAGCTTCCTCCGCGGATCCAAGGAGGAAGACTTGTGGGATGGAGGTGGGCACCGACCTGGGGTTCTGTCATAGCAAAGCAGGAGCGGAACCTGCCTTCCAGCAAAGGCACCAGCCAGCGTTCCTTCTGGGCATCTGTGCCGTAGCGTACCAACACTTCCATGTTGCCAGTGTCTGGAGCAGAGCAATTGAAGACCTGGAGAAGGCAACCATGAGTAGCTGAGGGGGTTAGTCAAAGAGACGGTGAAGCATTCCCTGGATCTGGAAATGATAGGCTAGGCAATTCTTCGGTGGGAGCGGAGACAGCCATTAACCGTTTTCAGAAGGGAAGAAGATTAAGAGGAACAGAGCAGCAGTAGACCAAGCACGGCTGCACCAGCGAAGCTGGCAGAGCTTTGGGGTCTGATCTGTGGCTCTTTGGGTCTGGAGGGATGAACGGCCCTTCCGGGATAGAGGAGGCACACGGAGGATGTGGCCTCGGACTTCTGCCCAAGCTTGTCCCCATCGGGGCTTTCTCCTGGGTACCTCAGGGGCATAGACTGAAGTCCCCATCAGTTCACTTAAGTGGGCAAATTCCACGTTGGTCAAGCCCGCTCCGTATGTCGCCTCTGGATCACTCTCCAAGGGCAAGAAAAGGTTCCAGAGCCCCTCGGATTTTGCCTTCTCCTGCAGGATGAGAAGAAAGAGAGGCGAGAGAAAAGTGAGGAGCATGGGGGAACTCTGGGAGTTGAAGTCCATGCATCTTAAGGCTGCCGTGGTTGAGAAACTCTGCCTTAGCTCCTTGCCTTCAGCCCTCCAACCGAAATCAGATCATCTGAGATCTGTGGCCCTTTTCTCTCGTCCCCTCTTATTCCTCCTCCCGTGACTGATGAAATCTGAGCTTGCAAGCTTCTTGGGGAAGGAGGGAAAAACCCCATTTAATCGTTTTGCAAAGCACCACATCCCTTGATAAAGCCGTGTCCCTGTGACCACCAACCACGAAGTTGGCCAGGTTTCTCAAGGACGAGGACTTGCCTTCAGCTCTTCTACCAGAGAATGGGGAGTCCACCTACTCGGGGAAGACTGGTGATCTCGCAGGAGCTGCTCAGATGGGTAAATGTGGGAATCCATGAATCTCTTCAGCTTGTGGTGCAGCTCCTGGACGCGGCTGGGCAGGCCCTCAGGAGAGAGGATCAGGTGGGACTTGGATGCGGGGCTCCGCGTGGCGTAGTCTCTCTTTGGGAGCAATCTTGGGCCGGCCCAAGTCCTGAACGTCCTGATGGGTGGTCCAGAACTCGGAAGCTCCCTGAAGATCCGGAAGCCTTCCTTCGTGGCAAAATCCCAGGCAAGGCCCGCCATGAACTCTGTGAGCTTCCCAGCACTTTCGGCTGTTGCTGAACTGGCCTGGCCTGGGTGGGAAAAAGCACTTAGTGGCTCAGTGGTCTGTACCTTTTGGGGTGGTCACCTCTCTGTCCTGCAGGATGGGCTGCTCCCAGCACTTTTTCTGTCCACCCACAAACCCCCAGAGCAGTGTCACCTGCGAGGAAGCGCTTGTAGACCCCCTGTAGGATGGCAGCCACTCTGAAAAAGGAAAAGGCCATGTAGAAGTTCCAGTTGTCGATCGGAGGGATGTCTCGGTGACGGCAGTACATCTGCAAGTAGGCCTCTGCCGTGGGAATGGCCAGCCGGTTGAGGTCACGGTCGCTCAAGCCTGAAAAGAGGCACGCTGGGTTAGGCCTGGCCCAAGCGCCGGACTGGGATCGCGGTCTTGCTACCCTCTTCCTTCTCCATGAAGGAATAGAGGGAAAGCTGGATATTCTATAAATACCTGTGGCAGGAAACCCACATCTTCCCACCTGACTGAGATGCCAATCTGGGTCTTATAAGCCAGCTCGTGCAGGAGAGTCTCCAGCATCCCATCAACTCATGGGATAAAGGCCCTCGTGGTCCCCCGGAGAGGCCCTTCCCTCTCTGCTCCAGAGACTGGACAGCCGCTTGTCTGGAATGGCATCGGGTCTCCTGCCTGAGCAGGGGGTTGGACTAGAAGACCTCTAAGGTCCCTTTCCAACTCTGGCATTCTGCTGTTTAATTGGGAGACCTCTGTTTACCCCCAGTCCATGGGAACACGCAGGCACCTTTTATGATACTGCAATCCGAAGGCATGAAATACGGCAGGCAGCTATAGGCCACATCACAGAGCGGGTCCCCCAAGGTGGAGAGCTCCCAGTCAAGGACAGCAACAACTTCCAGTTTCTCAGGGTGGAAGATAAGATTGTCCAGCCTGCAAAGGGAAGAGCCCAGTCGGTCACAAGGGTGTCTTTGCCCACATTGGAACTGCAATTCCAACCCAGCAGATCGGAGAAGGTTGCTGCAAGGTGGACGATCTTCTGATGGCCAAGTGCTGCACGAGTTGGGGAGGGGTCCCAAAACACATCAGGCTTGGGAGGAAGTTTCCTTCTTCTTTTTTTTTTTTAGAAAACTAAATTAAGTCTTTTCTTTTGGTTTGGAGGTTTCTGGTGGCTGCTGGTGGCTGAGGTCCAGGTTCTCCCTAATTTTAATGAACTGGAAAGCCAATTGTTTTTTTTTTGGGAGGGTGAGAATGAGGACACTTCTCCCCCTCCCCCCAATTTTCCAATTGGTGCACATTCAGCAGAGAAAATTAAAGATCCTGCATCAGCTGAGAACCAAAGGCAGGTTTGTTTCCCAGGCTGGAAGGGATGCATTCTGAAAAGTTATTTCAGGGCCTGCAGCACACAAAGAATTGGTCCCAAGTCTCCAATTCCTTATTTTAAAATAATATATATATTTTTCCCTACTTTCCTGCTTCTAAAAAGGCTTCTGTAAAACCAGTAGAAGCACAACAGGTGAGCCAGTACCTGAAATCTCCATGAACAATCGAGAGCTGCTCGCTGGCTGGAAGGTGGGACGGGAACCATTTGAAGAGCCTCTCCATGGCCGGGATGGTGTGAGTCTCCGTGGCTCGATATTGCTTGCTCCAGATCTGGATTTGCCGCTGGACGTAATTGCCTACAGTATTAATATCTCCATTAAGTAACGTTTATCCCGTTCTTTGTAAAAAAAAAATCCTACAAAAATCAATTTTAAACGGGTACAGGTTTACAATCTCAGAGGAACAAAAAAGTTCCTGAGTTTAACTTTTCTCTCTCATCACCTGGAGGGCTCTTTCTTCCAGAAATGTCCCTGCACCAAGCTGAAGCTTTCTTTCCATCAGAGGATCCAATTTTATTTTAACATAACCCCAAGGGAGCAGCGGAGAGGCGTTTTACCTACCATGTTTTCCATAATCCTCCAGGCCAACAGTTTTGATGCCCATGCTGTGGATTTGACAGAGGACACTATTCATGGCACTATAAACCTCAGTCCGCTGGTGGGGCTCCAGGTCTGGAAGAGAAGGGTCCTTGAAGATCCGGCCGGGGCTGTACTCCATCAGGTAGAAAGGGGTGCCGATGACACTAGAGCAACATCAGGACGTTAGTAGGAGATCGTGATGTTTTCAGGCCCTGAAAACTGCATCCCATGAAGAACTGGGCCCAGAGCTCACCTAGAATCTTCACATAAGGCCAGGACTTTCGGAACAGGGATGCCAGTATCCCTGAGGGCCTTCAGAACCCTACCCAACAGAAAGAGAAGCGAATTAAGATGGGGAAGAAGTGCTGTGGGAGGAGGAGGAGGAGGAGGAAAGAAGAGGAAGAGGAGGAGGAGGAGAGGAGGAGGAGGAGGAGGAAGAAGAAAGAAGAAGAAGAAGAGGAGGAGGAGAGGAAGAAGAGGAAGAAGAAGAGGAGGAGGAAAGAAGAGGAAGAGGAAGAAGAAGAAAGAAGAAGAAAAGAAGAGGAAGAGGAGGAGGAAGAGGAAGAAGAGGAAGAAGAAATCACAGATGTTTTGGCTTATGATACCTCTCGCTGCCAACTAACATCAACAATGAACATGGTAATCCACAAGGCTGGGAGCTTTGCTTGTTAGCATTTTCACATAATGGGTAAACGGGGTGTCTATTTATCGCTATATTTGCTGGATTTTTCACCTGTATTCTCTCTCTACCGCGTGAGCGGAGGGCAAGAGCTTCCCCGGCGGCTTCTTCCTTAGAACCAACTGATGGTCCCCAAATCTGACGTAGTAAGTCGGATTGGACTGCCCGTGACTGAACTGGTGCAGCTCCAGAGAACCTGCAAAGTCGCAGCCAAGGAGGACAATCAAGGACAGCACACGTGAACCAGAGGGCCCCAGGAGAGCCCGCACAGAATTCGGGGTTCCCTCCATTTTATCTTTGCAACTCTGCAAAGTGAGAGAGTTTGGAGAAGACATTTGGCCCTAATCTGCACCCTTCTGCCATTAAAGTTCACTGGTTTTTTTTACACGACCTGCTAACAGGAGCACCACTGAATATTCCAAATAAAGACAATCTCTGCGCCCCCCCCCACGTGCAAAATGGGAACATCAACTCCTGTACCTTTCGGTTGGGCCCCCAAGATGTTTTCAAGATACTTTTGTAGAGGCGCTGTGGGGATTTCCATGGCCGGCCTCACAGAAGACGCGTAAGGAACCATGCAACGCAAGGGGAAAGCGAGGTAGATCTCTAATTCTCGGACTGCAGAGTCCGCATCATCGACCTGAGCAGAGGAAGGAATGGAGGAGCTGAAGCAGCAAACACGCTTAGAAGAACCCTGTGTTTAAAACAGAGTTTTCATGCACGAAGCAAGTATATCTGCAAATATCTCAGCTGGGAACAAATGACGAAAAAGTAGGGCTAGATATTTATATCTAGAGAATAGCTTCAAAAAAAAGTCTAACTGAAGGAGGTTGGCTCAGCTCTGGGAAGACACGTTTTAAAAGTGTTCTCCTTCCTGCACCACTTTTTCACCTTCAGGGTCTTAATGCCAAGTTGGCTGGCAGCTTTGAGGTTCTGTCCGATGTCATCCAGAAAGATGGACTCCTTGGCCAGGACACCCAGGCGCTCCAAGCACAGCTGGTAGATCCGAGGGTCGGGTTTGCACACCCCTTCCCGACAAGATTCCACAATCTGAGGGACAAAAGCCGAACACCCAGGCAATGAGGCAGGAGGGAGTGGGAAGGGATTCGGAAATATATGAAATAGAACAGAAAAAGCAAATGGCGTCTTATGTTTCACGTGAGGGTTTAGGGTTATGTTCTTCCTTCAAGGTTTGATTCATGGCCTTAAAGATATTAACCAAGCAACAACAGAATGTACTCTTTAATGCAGCTGATTAATCAAGTAAGAAATTTGGCTAGCCAAAATTATTTTTTTTAGTAAAGGCAGATAGATAATCATCAGTTGAACAAGAAGATCTGAGGGGTTCAAACAGCCAAGATACTGAATCCTCCTTCTAAGTTATTCCATTATGGGAGCTACGTAGAGAAAAATATAATTCATTTTCCTTCACGAGCCCTGCGTACTCCTATGCAAGTTTAGGAAAACATAATTATTAAATTATAACTATCGTAATGAAGCAATAGCCCCAAGGAATGGGAGTTTTTGTGGAGCACAAAGAACTTACTACATCAAATTGCTTTCTGTCTATAGGCAGAAAACTCTCTCCATTTTCTAAATAAAAGTTGTTGGTCAAAACGGCCGTCTTGAGACCACTGGCTCTGATGCACTTTACGGCCTCGGTCATAGCAGGGAGCTGGTCTGACATTTGTATTCTGGTTAATTCAAAAAGGAAAGAGTCCGCTGGAACAGAAGCATTTGCCTGGGGAGGGAAAAAGAAATGTAGGATGGGGTGGTTTTTTTTTCAGCGAAGAAGTAAACATCAATTATCTTACACAGTTTATAAATTCAATTGTAGAGTGTCTCTCTTTTTTTTAGTCAGAAGAAAACTAGCCTAATTTCTGAGATAGCATGGTAGCCATGAACAGTTTTAAACTCCCAACACAGTGATGGATCTTTTCTGGTTGACCTCATCCAGCTCTAACTCGGGAAAACAAAACGGGCTTGTTGGGAAAAAGGACATTAACCCTGGGGCTGTTCATCCGTGGGACTGTTCCAAGGTGCTTCCACATATATTCAGCTTAAGACCCTCCTCCCTTACTCATCCCACAGGAATCAAAGGGAAAAACTGGCTTACAATTCTGGAGCACTGTTGTCTGAACTCGTGCAGAAATTCTGCCCACTTCAGCTGCCCTCTCATGAATCTCATCCAGGGCCTGTCCTCACCCCCGGATCTTAAGGCCTCTTTGATGGTGCCGGCGGGGACACGATTCCGAATCTCCCAGTCTAAATAAAGGCAGGCAGTCCAGTGAGGAAGTCACATTTCTCTCTCGGGACACAAAAGATTTTCAGAATAATGTAGCGTGTAGTGCAATTAAGCAGCACAGGAGTAAAACCAACACCGAGGAAGCTTCAGGAATTACGGTTTGAGCTGGTGCTCAGCCACTGAAACCGTTTTCGGTTTCAAAACGACTCTCCCCGCTGCTCCAGAAGGTGGGAGAAATTCAACAGCTGAAAGCAGAGAAATTTCAAACAGAACCAGCAGAGGGAAGAGAAGGTGATGGTATAAACTCTGGGAAAATCACCTACCCATGGCCAGTTTGTATGGAGAAGGAAGGAGAACGCCACCCATGTCAAAGATCACCGCTCTGTAGGGACAGGATGCGTAATTCCTCCACCGGGCCACGTCTGGGGCTTTGTGCCAGGAAGACCGAAGGATCGGTACCCTCCGCGCAGGGCAGCCACAAAAAGCTTGGAAAATTCTCCCGAAGCCCATGTTCTGGGACTGCGCAGGTCAAAGGAGAGGGAAGGGCTTCACAGACTTGTGCAAAAAGAGAATATCGGAGCATATTTACACGGAATATATTAGTAATGCTGGGCATATTTTTTGAAACAACGTGGACTATTGTGTAGATTTTTTAAAAAAAAAACCCTGATGCTTCTTACGGGTCAGTGTTTCTACGCCTTGGCCACTTGAAGATGGGTGGACATCAACTCCCAGAAGTCCCCAGCCAGGAGTTCCGGGAGTTGACGTCCACCCACCTTTTAAGTGGCCAAGATGGAGAAACACTGTTATAGCGGCACCATTTCTAGAGGCTCACACAAAGGGCCAAAGAGCTTCAGAAAAGCAGGGATCGAAGATGTTCCTCCCTGGAGGGAGGGGGCGGGCAAGCCCCACCCCCCAAAAAAACACAGGAGGAACCTGGAGGCAGATCCCACTTGGCATCTCCAGCCTGTCGACCTCCAGGAAGGGGTTCCCCGCCCGACCTCAGCCTTCCTAGCCCCCGACAGATGCGCTGGACTCCAACTCCCACTGTCCCCAACCCGCCACCTCTTCTAGCCTCTCCCCTGGGAGGTTCCACCTCCTCCTCCTCCTCCTCCTCCAGAATCAACCAGGGCTCTTTAAAGCAAAAGACAAGCAATGGGGCGACTACACCGCCCATCCTCCGCAGCCAAGAGGACCCATGCTCCCCTCCTACCCCCTCCCGCTCCGGGGAGACCTTTGACCGAAGCGCGACTACAGCGGAGCAGAGGAGCCCTTCCGGGTTTGGAAGAAGGGGAGGAGTCGGAGTCACTGGCCACGCCCACTCGCCCCCCACGTGACCTCATGGCCGCGCCCCCTGCGCCGCGCCTGCGCGCCGCCCCTCCGCCCCCCCGTGTCAAAGGTCACGAGGGCGGAGAGGCGGAAGCGCTCGGCAATCTGAGGCGGCGGAGCGCTCCGGTTTCTCCCGTTTCCCTCCCGGCCGAGCTCGGACCCCGCAGGCCCGGGACCCTCCGCGGGGCGGCCCCTATGAGTGTGTCTCTGGTGGTCCTTCGCTTGGAGCTGGCCGAGTCCTCGCCCGTGCCAGGCGGCTTCTCTTACAGCGCTGCCGGTGAGGGTCAGGGGGCCTCGGGCTGGCCTTAGGGAGGCTGCGGGGGGGGATGTGGGGACACGGCTAANCCAGTCCTCCACTTAAAGCACTGCCCTCCCTGGCATTTCTGCCCCATTGTAGGGCCCAGATGCAGCGGCTGAGGCTTCTGGGGGCAGCTGCATCTTTGTACTTCACTGCAGCACTCCTAATTCATGCACGGCCTGCGATGGAGCTCCAGGGTCTCCCCCACCCCCTTCAGGCATCCCTCCACTTCTTCCCCGGGCCACCCTTAACACCCCACAACATCACTTAACAACTACTATGACATATAAATAAAGGGTTTCCCTCTCAGAGATGATTATTATTATTATTATTATTATGATTATGATTATTATTATGATTATTATTATTATTATTATTATGATTATTATTTAAATTTGTATGCCGCCCAACTCCCAAGGGACTCTGGGCGGCTCACAACAATATAAAAAAACCATGAAAAGAAAACAACTCTCTTTTTGTGGGTGTCTGTTTATATGTTTGGCAACTAGATGGGAGAAACGAGGCTCTCGGCCTTTTTGTAGGTCGGAGGATGAACCTGGACCCAGGGGAGGAAGGGAGGCGTCCAGACAGCCCGTGGCCTAACTAGCTCAGGGCACGGGGCTGGTTCAGGTTTAGCTGGTCTGGTTTGGCTGCGGTTGTGTTGTGCAGAAACTCTGTAACAGCCGTGTGAATCATGCTTTTCAGCTGCTGAGATGTCTGAGGTGATGCAGGAGATGTCACTGGCCGCCACTGCGGTGACCTTGGAGGACAAGGCACCTGTGGAGAGGGCGACCATAATCCACCAACACCTTGGCCGGCGGGAGATGACGGATGTGATCATTGAGACGATAAAGCCGGATCCAGGTACCTGTGACACATTGTTTTGTGCCCCAAGTAGAAGGACGAGCAATACATTTCTCTAGGATATAGAGAATGATTGGCACAAGTGGAGAAGCACTATTTGATTGGAATTATGTATATTTCACGGTGTATATTTGTATATATATCTGTGTATATGTCTGTCTGTCCATCCATCCAACCTCCCTGTTTAATAAGCAGCTGTTGAAGGCCAGACAAAACCTACCTTCTGAGGTCAGCTTGGCATCTAGCTGCTTAAGCAAAAAATTTAAGGCTCCTTTTTTCACAAAAATGCAGAGAATTGCATCTGGGCAGGCAGGCTGTTAAACAGATTCCCTTGCAAGCAACTTTTTGTGAGCTTGTTCGCAAGGCACCATTTCAAGTGATTCTTGAAGTCTGCTTATTAATTTTTTATGAGCGTATGAATCAATAAGACCAATGATCAGAAATTAGTACTTCGCTCTGGATTGTTACTGGCAATGTTTAGTCTTCTGTTACAGCATTGCTCAGAAATATGAGCTGAGCAGCTTTTCTGGATTCAAAATTTTAATGGCCTATTTTTATACTGATAAAACATTTCTAAGGAATCTTCTGCCGTTCTTTTGCCCATTGTCTCAAAGCAGTACCTTACCTTTTAATGAGAAAAGATCTTAAATAAGTATGGATTGCAGTTTGGAAGTGTCAGGTTTCTCACTTATCTGTTTTTGGATTTCTGAAAAAGATGAGGTGAAAGAAATGATGGACAAAGTTGGCGCAGCTGAGGCTTCCTCCACTGAGGATCACAATAATCAGGATGGCCAAAGTGGAAGCAGTGGGACTACACCGGATTCTCCATCAAAGCAGCTCCCGGACCAGATTTCCTTTTTCAGTGGGAATCCATCGGTTGAAATAGCTCATGGCATTATGCACCTCTACAAGACAAAGTAAGAAAGCAGGACTCACCTTAAATGCTTTAAGGCAGGAGTCTCCAAACTTGGCAACTTTTAAGACTTGTGGACTTGTGGCCGGCTGGGGAATTCTAGGAGTTGAAGTTCACAAGTCTTAAAAGTTGTCAAGTTTGGAGACCCCTGCTTAAAAAGGATCTGGAAAGCTGCCATCACTATGAAATTCCTCTTCCTTTGAGAAGGAAAGGCTGTGGCCGAAGGGGAATTCTGGGAGGTGAAGTCCAGACTCCAGACGTCTTAAAGTAGTTAAGATTGGTGAACACTGCATTATGGAGTCGAAGCAAAAAGAATGGACTTGCTGACTAGTCTTAATTCTTCCCTTGTGCAGCAAAATGACCTCGTTAAAAGAAGAGGTGCGGCGTAGCGCCATGCTGTGTATTCTCACAGTCCCTGCCACAATGACCAGCCACGACCTCATGAAGTTTGTGGCGTCTTTTTATGATGCCATCGAACACATGAAAATCATCCGAGATTCCACCCCAAACCAGTACATGGTCCTCATCAAATTCCGGACCCAGGTAAGAACAAAGAGCGACTTTGTTCAGCTTTGGGCTGATGGCTCCTTCCATGCCTCTCCTGTCTGGTTGCGATCCAGAAACACGTACACTGCTCTTGCAACTCGGGGAAAATGGGACGTTATTGGTTGCTGGACTAGAAAGCCCTGAATCTGAGAGAGGAAGGGGCTGTGTGAGCGAGTGCCGCTGGCCTGTTCTTCTTACGTGATTTATATTTTGAGGAGGTGGGGTGAGAAGTTAAGGGAAACAGGCCTCTGATCATTTACAACAACTTGTGTCCCCTCCTGTGGCTTCTGTGCAGGCAGATGCGGACAGCTTCTACATGGCTTGCAACGGTCGGCAGTTTAACTCCATAGAAGAGGACGTTTGTCAGCTCGTCTACGTGGAAAGGGCAGAGGTCTTCAAGTCAGAAGATGTGAGCGGTCTCTTGCTCTCTCTTTCCTTTCTGGGGAGGGGGAGATCTCTTCCCAGTTAGCCATCTTCCAGTGTAAGATGCAGCTGAAGCGAGGCCAGATGAGGGGGGGGGAGTCACAGGGGGGGATAATACGGTGATAAGGCCCCGCAGCCTTTTCTGATACTCCAGAGGGAATTTGCTTATGTCCTACGATACCTAGCAGATCAGCTTGTAGAGGTTTCCAGTTGCTGTTCATTGCAACTGGAAGGTGGACTGGCTAAGACAGGGTTTTCCAACCTGCTGGCTGGGGAATTCTGGGAGTTGAAGTCCATACACCTTCAAGTGGCCATGGTTGGGAAACACTGAGGTCAGATGTCTTCTCCTCCTGCAGGGGGCCAGCCTGCCTGTCATGGACCTGACCGAGCTCCCCAAATGCACCGTCTGCTTGGAGAGGATGGATGAATCGGTCAACGGGATCCTGACCACGGTCTGCAACCACAGCTTCCACAGTCAGTGTCTGCAGCGGTGGGAGGACACCACGTAAGACCCTCACGAGGGCGGGAAGGTGGATCGGAGCAGGGGCAATGGTGATCCAGAAGGTCAAAGCCGGGCAACCTGGTTTGGAGTCCTCAAGGCCTTCTCTTTTCTCCCTCCTCCAGGTGCCCTGTCTGTAGGTACTGCCAGACTCCGGAACCTGTAGAAGAAAACAAATGTTTTGAATGTGGAGTCCAAGAAGTGAGTGAGTCTGGATCCATGTCTGTTCAGAAATCAACAGCGTTACTTCTTCTGAAATAGAATTTAGGTGTTTTTTCCCCCCTGGACGTCAGTTGTGTTGCTCCTTCTGTTGTACAGAACCTTTGGATATGCCTCATCTGCGGGCACATTGGATGCGGGCGTTACGTGAGTCGGCACGCGTACAAGCACTTTGAGGAGACACAACACACCTACGCCATGCAGCTGACCAATCACAGGGTCTGGGACTATGCTGGGGGTAAGCCCTGTTCCGCAGACCACCGAGCCACACCCCAGAGTGGACCACCCCCTTAACAAGTTGGGTGGGGAGACCCCTGGTCCATCTACTTTGCTATAATCAGAGTGGGCTCCGTTCTTGAGAGCAAGTCTTGAAGTCCTTGGGTGGGGAGAAGTTGAGGGCCACCAAGATCACTTCTTTACCTCAAAAGGAGCCAGGAGCTCACCTTTCCAAGTTCTCAGCCAGGTGAATCTTCTCCCTTAACACACACCTGAAGGCGGGCATAGTTGGAGGTGACACCTGAGCTGCTTTGATTTGGACCTTGATTCAGGATGACCAGTTGGTTGTTGTCTTTTCTCTAGACAATTACGTCCACCGTCTGGTGGCCAGCAAAACAGATGGCAAGCTGGTTCAGTACGAATGTGAGGGGGATGTGTGTCAAGAAGAGAAAATCGATGCCTTACAATTAGAAGTAAGTGTGCATCACTGCTCTTCCCAGATGGTTCGTTTGTGGAGATTTTCATGGCTAACTCAACGGATGCTCTGTGGAATGTTTTTCATAGTCTAGGGTTGTCTTTCTTGAATGTAACTTGGAGTTGGGGAGACTTCTGGGATGGGATTCCAGCTGTCCTCTAGAGCAGGTGTCTCCAACCGTGGACTTCAACTCCCAGAATTCCGAAGTTTCACTGGCTGAGGAACTCTGGAAGTCCACAAGTCTTAAAGTTGCCAAGATTGGAGACACCTGCTCTAGAGAACGTAAGGATGGCTTGTCCACTTTCTCTCTCTCTCTCTCTCTCTCTCTCTCTCTCTCTCTCTCTCTCTCTCTCCCTCTTTCTCTCTCTCTCCCTCTCTCCCTCCACGCTGCCTCCTTCTTTTACAACCCTCTCTCTCTCTCTCTCTCTCTCTCTCTCTCTCTCTCTCTCTCTCTCTCAATGCAGTATTCCTACTTGCTAACCAGCCAGTTGGAGTCTCAGCGCATCTACTGGGAGAACAAGATCGTCCGAATAGAGAAGGATACGGCCGAAGAAGTAAGTTCCTTCTGAAAGCTTTGTTCCTATGGACAGCAGGAACCAGATTGCATGGTCAGATTGAGCTCCTTCCATTTCTGAATGCATGCTTTGCTCTTGGGGCCTAAGTCCAACCAAGAAGCCCCTTGAGAATGGCTTAGGATCTTGGAGCCTGGAGGTAGCCGTGCTGGACTAAGGAAGCCACTTCATGGACTGGTTTCTTCTCTCTGCTCAGTCTATGTTTCCTCTTCCTGAGTCGATCCTTTTCAAAGGGAGCTCCAGGAATATTCTTCCAAGGAATCGGTAAACAAGATGTTCGTTTCCCAACCCAAAGTGTAACATTTCGCTGTAGCAATTACTACTCACCCAGAAAAATTCCTGAGTAGAATGATCCTGAATCGGATTCTGAGCCATGCAGAGACCACCCACCTGGACCCTAAAATGCCTTTTTTTAAAAATATCATTTACAGATCAACAACATGAAGGCCAAATTTAAAGAGACTATTGAGAAATGCGACTCGCTGGAACACAGACTGAACGACTTACTGAAGGAGAGGCAGTCGGTCGAAAGGAAGTGGGTAACTTTCAGAATTTAGAACTGAACGTTCCTAAAATTAGTGATCCGGGTGCCAAATGCATCTCGTTTGTGATTTTTGACTCTAATCCTCCACCCCCACCCCTGTGAACCAGCCGGTTTTCCTCTTGGTCCGGAATTAATGTCCTTAGGAGCGACATAGTTTGTGTCCTTGACACACAGCTATGATGAGAGACCATCCATTACGGTCATAAAACAGTTACATGACCTGAAGTTGGTGGGTTGTTGTTGTTGTTGTTTTGCAACAGTCATTAAGCAAATGCCGCAGTTGTTAAACGAACCAATCAGGGTTTTGATGAAAACTGGAAGTGCTAGCTTTTGGCGAAACCATCGTAAAATGCAGTCGCTTGATGGCGGAATGCGGCAAACAGCCGTAAATGAAGCCACGGTTAGACTTAGAATAACTTTATGGTCACTTTGAATGTACACTAATCGGCATACCGTGTTTCCCCGAAAATAAGACAGGGGCTTATATTTTTTTGACCCCCCAAATATGGCCTCGGCCTTATTATCGGGGGGGGCTTATTATTTTGGGGGTGCAGTAGGCGGCGAGCGTGGGTCTGCATGTCCCATCGCCGCTGCCTCGCCTCCCCTCCCTGCCGCCACCGCCTCGTGGAGCAGGACTCAGTAAGGCTTGTTGTGCCGTTGCATGCACGAACTGCAGGACTGCCGCAAACTTCATCATACCAGCACAATTGGTGTCCTGCCGCTCGTGGCTGTGCCAGTATGTCGAACCTCGCGGTAGTGCTGCCGTTCGTGCATGCAATGGCACAACAAGCCTTGCAGAGTCCTGCTCCACAAGGCAGCGGCAGTGGCGTGACGAGTCTCACAGAGACTCATTTCTGGTAGGTGGGACATGTTGGGCCGTGAGATGCGCGTTCTACCTGGGACTTGTAGCTCCGTCACGTTCCTCAGCGTTGTGTCCAGGAAAAAACTTTGTAATAAAAAAGTTTGATTGAACTCGTGAGTTTTTTTTATTACAACGTTTTTCCCTGGACACACCAAGGAACGCTGGAAAGGTAAGACGTGCGTCTCGCGGCCCAACACGTCCCACCCCGACCAATGGCAACAGCAGCCTGGCTGCTTCCCTTCCCTTCCCTTCCCTTCGTCAGCCTCCCTTGTGCGAAGTTTGCCAGCCAAATACCGGGGAGGGGCTGGAG
>QLTV01003457.1:1227457-1246106 GCA_003457575.1 Thermophis baileyi
GAACTCGGATCTCCAGATCGAGGGGCAACCCCTCTCCACTTACAGAGTGCCCCCCCCAGCATGGCTACAGGTGGCCAAAGACTTTCCTGGAGGGTCCCTCATTGCTATGGGGTCGCCCTCTGGAGGAAGGCGTCTGGGCAGCTTCTGGATTCTGGGGGGGGGGGAAGGGTCTGCTGTGGTTCCCACTGACTGGTCAGCCTCCATGCTGTGGGGACAAGCAAGGGGGGACCCCTGTCAATAGCAGAATGTTTCAGATGGGGGGGGCTGGTCTGGCTTCAGATGGGGCAGGGGTCCCAGTCGTAGGCTGCCTTGTAGGCACCTTCATGTGGGGCCAGAACCCACTCAGCAGCCTCCTTTGTGTATCCAGCCCTCACAGTCTCTCTCTCTCTCTCTTTCTTTTCCTCTGTCTCTTTCTTTCTTTTCCTTTCTCTTTCTTACTTTTCCTCTTTCTTTCTTTCTTTTCCTCTTTCTCTTTCTTTTCCTTTCTCTTTTTCTTACTTTTCCTCTTTCTCTCTTTCTTTTCCTCTTTCTCTTTCTTACTTTTCCTCTCTCTCTCTCTCTCTCTCTCTCTCTCTCTCTCTCTCTCTCTCTCTCTTCCTCTTTCTCCTTCTCCTTCTCCCCCGCAGCACCCTCACGTCTATAGCCCTGTCATTCCGGGCAACGCTCGGATGATGGCGCCACCGGCCCACCCACAGCCCGGCCTAGTTTCTTCTCCTGCCACCCAGTACGGGGCCCACGAACAGACGCATGCGATGTATGGTAGGATGACATGATTTGCATTCTTTTTTAAACAAAAAGCAAAAAAAAAAAAACCTTTTTAACACACCCACCCACCCACCCACCATGCAGGGCAGTGCGTTTGCGGAGCTGAGGAGAGGGAAACCGGCACTTTGTGTTTTGAGTTTGTTCAGGAAATCAAAACCACTGTTAAAACGATGTTGGTTTGAAGAATAAAGTACAATTCTAAAGCCTGGCCAGTCGTGGCCCCCGTTTCAGTCTCTGATCCGTGTTTGGAATATTCTGAATATTTGCCCACCCCAGCCGGCCCAGCCGCTTCCCACGCTCCCTATTGGCATGTGTGAACGTGCAGACCCCAGACCCTCCCTGCCGAAATGGTCTTGCAGACCCCAGGGCTGATGGGAGAAGGGCTCTCGGCCTCTCTCCAGCCACGGGTACCCCCATTGCGCTTCTCTCCTGGCGCGAGACAGTGGGTCTCCCTCGGTGCTCGGCCCCCCCTCCATCCTCCTGCACCCCCCCCCCCGAATAATCCCTGCCTCGGCAGCTTCAGCTGGGCCTGCAAGCCCCCTCCCCAGGCAGGAAGCGCTTGGCCAATTCTTCAGCCATGAATAGGCCTGTGTTTGCCTCCAGCCACCACAGGGAGAGGCTCCTCTGTGCTCAGACATCCCCAAGAGTGTCTGTCAGCAGCACCTCCCGGCAAGTGGGGGACACCCTCATGCCGGCTCTTAGGATAGGAGGAAGGCCGGAGTGGGGGGGGGCCACCTTCCAACGACACTCTGCATAACTAAATTCTTTTATTTTGAGCGATGAAATGGCTTGGATGAGTAACGGAACGTCTCCGATTAACAGACTTTTGTTCCCATGATTTCAACATTTTTTGTTAAGATATTCCTGTTCCTCCTTCGGGGGGGGGCAGGCTCTGGGGCTGTTTCTAACCTTCCCCTTAGAAGCTTTTGCCCCTTTGTCTACATAGAGATATTTTTTTAAAATTTTTTTTGGCTTCTTAAGCTTTGGGGCAGCTGCTGCAGGTCTGGGTTTTCTTGCAAAATGCCTGCGACCCACAGCAGGACCGTTGCAAGCAGGCAGCCCCCTTGCAGAGAGGGTCCAAGCCGTGGATGCTCCTGGTTAAGGAGAATCCCGAGACCCTTCTCTGCCTGATCCCCCCTCCCCAATTCAGCCATCCTCATTGCTAGGCAAAGCGCTTTATTTATTTATCAAATTTATTGGCCTCCCATCTTAACTTCTCTGGGTTAAAACTCCCCACATCCCCATTGAAAATCCAGCCGTCTTGTCGACCTGGTCCTGAACACAGCCTGCATGTGGGGGGACAGAAACACCTGAACCCCCATTGTCATAGGTGGTGAAACCACTATGATCCTGGTTCCCCCGCAGGCTGGAGAGAGGATCCATTTTTAGGGAGGGGGCTCGGGCCGGCCTGCTTTTCCTGGACAAGAGGGTCTCGGGGATGATCCAACCCGTGAAATAAGAAACTGGTGGGGGATATTCTTGGGGCTTCTGTATTTAAGGGTACTTAGAGGTTGCCATCTTGGCGGGGTACCGTCCTGGCGGTGTTACGGCGGTCTTTAGCTTGTTGGAAACGGAGAAAAATCCTGGTTAAAATCTCAAAGTCATCGTAAGTTTTGCTGGGGCGACAGCATTCAAATGTAGTGTTTCTTAAGCTTGGCCGCTTGAAGATGGGCGGACTTCAACTCCCAGAATTCCCCAGCCAGCGCATGCGCTGGCTGGGGAATTCTGGGAGTTGAAGTCCACCCATCTTCAAGCAGCCAAGCTCTCTGCAAAACTTAAAATGTGATGATGCTCCTGATCCCCGTCCCGAAATGTTTGCCATCTTTTGAATGTGTTCACGCGCCGAAGAAACGCTAAATTGCTCCCCTTCTTCCTTTCTCTGGAGGGAAGAGCGGAGAGCTGTTGCTTCCACGGGTCCATAAAAGTCCCACCTAACAAACAGAAGCAATGCCTTTGGCTCAGATTTACTCCAATTCACCATTTAGATAAATCTGTGAACAACGGCAGCTTGTTGACAAGAGTTGACAACTCCTAACAAGAGTTTGTTCCAAAGAGGGTGCTTCAGAGCCTGGGCTGTATTCTGATTTTTAGTGGTTTCCTAAGTCTGTTTTTTCTCTCTCTCTCTGCCGACAATCCAATATGATCAACTGGGCAGGGGCTTTGCAGGGGGAAATGAGGGCTGGGTTTCCCGGATCATAATCAATTATAATCTCAGTTGCAAATTGCTTGAAACACGTTTCAATTCTGTTTATTTTTTCCTGTTGTGTCTTAATCGTATGCGAAATGACTTTAATGATGAACGTCTTAATTGTAACGAATTCCGAATGACAATCGTAATGTTTGAAACTTTTTAAAAACTTTTCTTTTAAAAAAAATTGCAAATTGGTTTGTGCATGAAAAAAAACCAAAAACCCCACGATAATTGACTGTTAAAACCTTTTCCACAAGCTTGGAAGTGGCGCTTTAATCTTGTGGCATGTGGCTAATTTCCCTTTTTATTTCTCAAATCCAGCATGTCCCAAAATACCCTACAGCAAGGAGACAGGCCCTTCTTTCTACTTTGCCAGTGAGTTGAGGATTTTGTTTTTGTACTAACTTTGATGTTACACGTTGCACGAATCTGGTCGGTAAAAGGGGGAAATTGGACGCCCTTCCCTCCCTTTGCACCAAACCTTCTCTCGGCACACGGAATTTCATTTTTCCTCTGGGGGGCTGAGGGGCAGTGAACTTGTAGGATATCCAGAGATGCCGAAGGAAGCTGTTGGAGGAACATTTGGTTCTGTTTGGCAGAGAAACGCAGGTAAAATGACCATCAGGTCTGGGTCCCCTGGGGAAGAGAGACCCTCCTGACGCAAAGTCCTGCTCGTTGGCGTGTGTTTCTCATGGTTTTGTTGTTATTAATAAATTTATTTGCCACCTAACTTGCTACTCTAGGTGGGTAGGGTAGGGTGTAGAGTAGAGTAGAGTAGGAGGTAGGTAGGGTAGGATAGAGTAGGCTCTACTTGCCTCCCCCCCATCCCTTTCCTCCAGGCTATTCCCTACCACTCTGAGCAGAGAGGGAGTAAGTGTGGGGCATTGAGTCTCATCCTGCAACAACTTCTACACTCGCCGGTGGTGTCCCAGCTGCCCAAAGAGGCAGGTTCCGACTCCACCAGGATGGTCAATCCAAGGATCTATGCAGCAGGATGGAGGGGGGGGTACGATCCCCTGGGGGAACATACCCCCCCTCCCCAGCATCTGCCCGTCTTTTCCCTTGGGCAACCCTGGCATGCTTACTCGGGGCCCTGAACCCCTTCCCATCAGTTCCCTTTTGGGACCAGGGAATGGCCCTTTTATGACCTGTGGACTTCCAACTCCCAGAATTCCATGCTGGCTCAGGAATTCTGGGAGTTCCAAGTCCCCAGGTCATAAAGGGGCTGTAGTTGACCATCTACCATTTATGCTGGGAAAGAGAGCCGGGCTTTCTACCCTTCAGGCAAAGATCTTGACCAGCATCTAACCGGGTTTGGCCGTTTCCTGCCTGAATGCTGGTCAGAGGCTCATTTTTGGCACGTCCTGCCTGCAGAATTCCAGTTGAACTGGGCTGCTTCCTTTCACCCTGTTCTTAGGCTCCGGTCTCTGTTGCACAATTAGCCTTTCTCCATCTCCACCCCCCCCCCCTTCCCCAACCTCGGAGTAGCTACTCAGAGCTTTTTCAGACTTCTTTTCTGACTTTCTCTTTTCCTTCCCTTTCTTCTCCATTTTTTGCTGACCTTCGGTTTTTCACTTCTCCTCCTCCTCGTGCAGAATTAAGCCTCTGAACTGCTTCCTTGAGATGTCATTTTTGGGGAGGGCGTGTGCAGAGAGGTGCCCCCGTCATATTTCTGCCCTGTGCAAAGCAACAACATTTGCAAGTGCAGCTTGGAGAGGCCAGGGGTCTCTTAAGGCCTGGCCTGTGCCCCTCTGCCCCCCCCTTTTTTTTTTCCGGGGATGTCTAGCAGATCAGGAAGTTAAATCCAAATATTTTTCTCCTGTGTGTTTCAGGCAGTTTCCCTGTGGGGCATTTTGGGGTTCTCCTTCCCTAGAGCAGCAGGGGACATGATGATGGTTGGAGGCTACATCAGGAAGTTTCTCTCCCTGCCAGATTTTACTGCAAATTGTGGATACCTCGTTGGTCTGAAAGGAAGGGGGGCCACCAGGATTTTGTCCTGGAGGGGTCCGAAGCAGCTTGGCTTTGGGATAAACTGGAATTTAGAGAGACACCTTGGTGTGGGCCACTCTAGAGCAGTGTTTCTCACCCATGGCAGCTTGAAGAGGGGTGGACTTCAACTCCCAGCACTCCCCAGCCAGCAAATCCTGGGAGTGGACCCCTCTTCAAGCTGCCATGGTTGGGAAACACTGAGCTGTTAAGGACCCCTGCCCAAGAGAACCAGGAGGGTATTTCAGGGAATAGCATTAGCTTGAAGGACGAGGAATTGGGGGGCCTTTGACCCCCTTTGTGGTGGGGTCTGCGAAGCCATTGTCCGCCTTAAGACTGCTGGCAGCCTCACCAGGGAAGCCCCCCTTCCCATCTTCCTCCGTGCACAAAGAAGAAGTGGAAGGGTGAAACCAAGGGGGCGAGACCCCCATCATGTTTTAGATGAAGCAGGATGCCAACCCCCAAAGGCGGGAGGGGGGAAGTGGCCGCCTGAAAGGGGGGGGCCTTTTCCCATCCCTCTCTTCTCTTGCCCCCATCCAGTTTCCACCGGTTCCCTCGCTCAGCAGTACGCCCACCCCAGCGCCACCCTGCACCCCCACAGCCCACACCCGCAGCAGTCGGCCACCCCCACAGGGCAACAACAGACGCAGCATGGGGGGAACCACCCGGCCCCCAGCCCGGTGCAGGTAAGTGCTTCCCTGGGGGGCGGAAGGGAAGCCCCCTCCCCTACCTTTGGGCTGCAGCCTCCCAGGGGGACGGGCAGGGACACTGGTAGGAGTGGGCAGCGGGGCCAAACACTCGGAGGAACGCCTGTCCGATATAGGTAGTCCCCGACTTACAACGTCCATTCGTTTAGTGACCGTTCAAAGTTACATGGCGCTGAAAACAAGTGTATTTATGACGGTTGCTTGTCCTGGGCGAGGAGGGGTCACGTGATCCCTATTTGTGGCCGCCTGACGAGTAAACTGGGGAAGCCAGATTCGTTTAATGACCATGTGATTCACTTAACAACTGCAGTGATTCGCCTGCCCCCCCAAAAAACGGTCGTAAAATAAGGTGTGGCTCACTTAACAACCACACTGCTCCTAATTCTGGTCGTAAGTCGAGGACTAGCTGTCTTGCCTGAGTCTGCCAAAGGCCGTGACGCTGCGTGACGCGTCTCCCTGACGGTCTCTCTGCAGGCCCACCAGCACCAGGCGGCCCAGGCCCTCCACCTGACCAACGCCCAGCAGCAGTCGGCCCTTTACCACACCGGCCTGGCCCCAACGCCTCCCTCCATGACGCCCGGCTCCAGCGCCCAGTCTCCTCAGAGCAGCTACCCGACTGCCCAACAGACCGTCTTCGCCATCCATCCGTCCCACGTCCAGCCTGCCTACACCAACCCGCCCCACATGGCCCACGTCCCGCAGGTAGGCCAGCTCCTCCGAGGTCTCGCCGGGCCCCTTTGCCCTCCCCGTCTCGGCTGCTGTTGAGAAAAGGGGCATCGACCCACCTTGCTGTGGCCGGCCCCACTGTCCGTTCTCCCTGCAGCCGGCCGGCCCTCCCAGGGCTTTGGCCCCCCCGAGAAGCTCTGCCCAGCACCGAGGGTCTTGGGACAAACTGGGGCCCGGCAGGAGGAGAAGGAAATGGAGGAGACCCTCCCGCCCTGGGGGTGGGCTGTTTGCAACGGGGGCTTTTCCATCATGGTTTCCTGAAACCCTCTTAACTTAGATTGACTTGGGTATAGAGCTGAGTTTGTGGGGCAAGACGGGTGAAATTCTGCTCTCCAACCTCCTTTCTCCGCTCCGGCCTTTGTTACATGCCTGCTGCTTATGGGGCAAGGAGCAAGAGGAGGGGGGGATTACCCTGGACCCCTTGCCCCACGGGCCCTCACTGAGGGAATTAAGCCCCTCGTACAACCTGGCTCGGCAGGTAGCAGCCCCACCGCGAGTCACGATGGAGAATTCCTCTTTAACCCAGGACAGAGCAGAGGAGCGCTTGTGGGGCGGGGGGGGGGGAGACCGTGGCCCTCGAGGGTTCCCAGGCAGACGAGGGGCTCTCCTGACGGCCTCGCCCTTTGTTCCAGGCCCATGTGCAGTCAGGCCTGGCTCCTTCCCACCCCTCTGCCCATGCTCCAATGATGCTCATGACGACGCAGCCGCCGCCCGGCGGACCCCAGGCCATCGCCCAGAGTGCACTGCAGCACATTCCAGTGTCGACCGCCACCCACTTCCCCTATATGACACACCCTTCAGGTGAGCCCTGCGCCGTCGGCATAGCCAGCAAGGAAGCCGGGAGCACGAGAGAGGGGAAAGGAAGAGGTCGCGCCCAGCGGAGGGAGGCCGGGCACCTCTTTCGTGCCACCGCGGGCACCACGGCCCCTGCTTTGTTAATGCCTGACACGAACACGGCATGAGAAGTGGGACTAGAACAGGGGTCTCCAACCTTGGCAACTTTAAGACTTGTGGACTTCAAGGTTGGAGACCCCTGCTCTAGGTGGTGCCCCTTGCAAGGGGTCTTGTGAGCATCGTTGCCCGAGAGCCCTTTTGGGGTTGGGAAGATGGATTTCCATCAGTGGCGCTTTGTCTTCGCCCGGCTGTTGATGAAGGGTTGGCGACAGGAGGGGGATTGGGCTGGGAGAGGGTCCGAAGACGCAAGCTGTTGACCAAGAGAGACTTAAATCGTGTTTTTCTCAACCTTGGCCTCTTGAAGATGGGTGGACTTCAACTCCCAGAATCACCCAGTCAGCCTGCTTTGAAATGGGTGGACTTCAATTCCCAGAATCCCCCAGCCAGCCTGCTTTGAAATGGGTGGACTTCAATTCCCAGAATCCCCCAGCCAGCCTGCTTTGAAATGGATGGACTTCAACTCCCAGAGTTCCCCAGCCAGCAATTTCCTGGGAGTTGAAGTCCACCCATCTTCAAGAGTCCAAGGTTGAGAAACACGGGGTTAAATTCATGAGCTTTGGGTTGTTTCTCCCATTTAGATCTTCAACATTGGTTTTTTCCCCCTCCCATTTTTTTTTTTCCTCTCTCTCTCTCTCTTCCAGTTCCCACTCATCATCAACAACAGTTGTAAAGCTGACCCGGAGTAACTGAGGCTGGATCCCTCTTTTTGTTTTTTCTTTTTAAAAAAAAAGGCCAAATACCTTTCTTTCTTTCTTCTCCTGCTTCATCCAACTTGGAAGCACAGAAACAAAAGCAAAACGAAACAAAAAAAAACCCCACCCTTAGTATTTCACTTATTTTTAAGGGGAGAGCAAAACAAAAACCAAAAGCCAAGGTGTCCCATCCGGTAGGAAGGCTAAATCGTTTCCAACCTTTCCGTGGGAGAATTTTTGGACCCAGGCAAAGGCATGTCCATCCCTCCGGGGGACGATTCCATGATTCCAATGTGTTGTGTCAAAGAAACTAAAAACCACCCTGCCCCCAGTTCGCTTGCAGAAAAAGAAAAAAAAAAACACAAAACTGGAAAAGCTATTTATTTTTTAAAACAGCCCTTCAGTTATGGATTCCTGAGCTTAAGAGAACAAGAACGAGGGGCGAATCTTGTTGCTTGTTCTCACTAAAAAAATAATAATAGCAAATAGTAATTATGAAAAATCAAGACTCTAAACGAAAATCTCTTTTACCGCTAACTAAACTTAAAAAGAGGTTTTGTGGGGGGAAAGAAATTTAATGGTCAAATGGATATGGATTTATTATTTATAAAAAAAAAAATCATGTTGTGAGAGGGAAAAAGAACTGCCGTCCCAAAGGCAGCGGTCTAACTTTTAAGTTAAGAGGAAAACTTACTTTGTAGATAATATAAAATAAAGACTAAAAAAATAATCATAAAAATAAAAAAAGTTTTAAAAACGGACCTTTCCTGCTGGCATCTGTGTGGTCGATTTGGTTCCCCTTCCCTTTTCCTTTTCCCTCCCTCCCTCCCTCCCTTTTTCTTTCTCTTTTCCTTCCTTCCTTCCTTTTTTTTTTCTTTCTCCAAACACTTTGGCACCTGGTTGAGTAGCTCAGCCTTCAGACCCACAAGGAAGATGCGCTANNNCCCCCCTGTGCTCCCCCTGCCCCCCCACATCCTGCATGCCTCCCCCCCCTCTGCACATGCGTGCCAGATACCCAAAAATCAGCTGGCCGGCGGGAGGCGCATGCGCTGTGGAGCTGAGCTGGGTGACGGCTCGCGTGCCCGCAGAGGGCTCTGCGTGCCACCTGTGGCATGCGTGCCATAGGTTTGCCATCACGGTCCTAGAACCAGCCGTGACCTCTTTATTTTAAGGAAGGAGCACATCTGAATATCTTAGCAGGGTTTGCCAGGGATGAGAACCAGATAAGAGACTTCTGTGAGCGGAGAGGCTGACAAAGAACACACGGTTGGTTTTCTTCCTCAAAAGACTAATTTGGTTTTATTATTTTCAAATGTATTATTTGAAAGAACCAAGCTGTGGAACCCACCCCATCCTGGGTGGGCTTCTGTCCCTGCAGAGGCCAACCTGTTGGATTGCAAGGCTCAAACCTGCAGGAAGCCAAAGAACTTCTCTAACTTCTGCAGGTGGCAACTCCCCCACCCATCTGCCCCTCCCTTCTTGCGTGGAATACAACTGGACATGTCCCCCCCTCCCAAGTGCAGAGGTCATTCTCTTAAGCCAGGGGTCTCCAAACGTGGCCCCTTGTGGACTTCCAACTCCCAAGAGTTCCCCAGCCAGCCATGCTGGCTGAGGAATTCTGGGAGTTGAAGTCCACAAGTCTTAAAGTGGCCAAGGTTGGAGATCCTTGCATTAAATCTTGGGTTCCATTCTCCCCGAGGCCCCCCGTTGCCCCCCACCACCCGGTGTACGTGGGTTTAGAAAGCGAGGTTTTGTTCCCATAGTCCAGAAAGCTTTGGAACTCCGTGTATTATCTTAAACGCAAAAGAAACTCTGAAAGATGATCTCTTGTTAGCAAGGAAAGGGACGAAGTTTGAAACCCTGTAAGGTAGTACATGGTAGTTGGAAACCAGGTGGCTGAGGCGGAGATCTCATGGTGGGTTGGTCTGCCTCTATTTGAGGCCCTGTTGGGTGTTGTTGTTTAGAGATGCGACAATGCACCAGATAGGGAAATCGAATCATATTGCTCTGTTTCTCAAGCCATTTTAAGATAGGTGGACTCCCAGAATTCTGGGAATTGAAGTCCACTCATCTTTACATGGCTAACACTGCTCTGAAATTAAATTTCAGGCTTCATTCAATCTTTATATCGCCCTACCTGGTGCCCTCCGCTCCAAGGGAGCTTCTCCATTAGAGGTTTGGTGGAATCGGAGACCAAGGGAGGGACTTGAAACTTCACCCTTGGCAGTTCCTGGGACTTTCCAGCCCAACTTTCTTCAAGGTTGAGCCACTGGTTAGATAAAAGGCACTTCCAAGTGAAAGGCACCTGTGAATTGGCTAAAAAAACCACCATAGGCCAGGTGTTTGTTGGCCTTCCCCGGGCACTGCGAGTTTGAACTTGTCTCGAATGCTGGAGGAGAAAGTCCCAGTTTCTTGCAGAAAAGAGCCATTTCAACTTCCTCTGTTTGGTTAAGGGATGGCAACCCTCAACAGGCTTATCACTTCCCCTTTCTCCTTCCTGCTGACAGCTAGATTCAAGATGATTTGCGGTGGCTGTTTTGCAGCCGACAGTTCCTCCCCGAGGTACCTTCGATGGGAACTGGGAAGTTCCCCCTCAGAGGGGCCCACATCACCTCCCTTGGCCAGGCCTCCATAGCCCACCAGGTCAGGGGGGGCTGCCTTCGGCAACACGAGAAGGGAAAACAAGAATTGAAATCCGTAATGCACCGAAATAAAAGTCCTTAAAAACATTGACTTCTGAGTCTGAGCACATCCTTGTAGCTGTTTGTGCATTTCCCCTCCTCCCAGATTAGGTTTTCAACTTCTGACGTAGGCCGACACACGGCCGAGGAACAGCTAGCTCTTTGGCAAAAAAGAGGAGCTAGCAATGTTGTGCTTCTGTGGAAAGGGGCACGACTGGGCGACTCCCGAGTTTCTGAAATGCTGGTTTTGAGGCAGCCTTGCTGGTTTGTTTAAAGTTATTTTAAAGGGGTGGAAGCGATTTTTCTCAGGGTTTTTAAAGGGAAGGAGCAGCTGCTGAGAGCCGGACATCTTGACCCAGAAGAAGGAAGGAAGGGAGGGAGGGAGGGAGGAAAGGAGACGGAAGGGAAGGGAAAGAAGAAAGAAGGAAGGATAAGGGAGGGAGGGAGGGAGTAAAGGAGAGAGGAAAGAAGGAGGGAAGGAAGGAGAAATGAAAGGAACCGAAGGAAGGAAGGGAGAGGGGTTGGTTTTCATCTGGAACTGAACGTGCTGTGCTGGCTTTGCCTTTGGGTTGCCACAGCCAAACAAGAGGAATTTGCCTTTAACTGGAGTTGTTCTCCAAGGGCCTCTGGACCTGTAAGACACCCCAACCGGCCACTCCAAACATCGCAGGTACCACCAAAACCCCCCCCCAAAAAAAGGCTAAATGGAAAAGGAAGACGTGCAAACCGATGAGAGACGGGGGAAACACGCAGGCCAAAGGGATCCTGATGGAAAAGTCGCACCCGGAAGAGAGAAGACGCCCATCCAAATAGGAAATGCAGCTGGAAGGGGAGTTTCCGGCAGGGCCGTTCAGCGTCCTGGGCAAACGCCGTGGGGGGGGGGCTCCCCCAGCTGTGTCAGAGGGAGGTGTACTGGTTGCTGACCGCCCGGAGGTGTGCCCTGCTTTGCACGTCCATCTCGTAGTCACTGTCCCACTGACGGGCCGCAGGCGAAGGGGCCGGAGTGGCTGGGCTGGGGCTGTTCTGGAGGCTGCTGGCCAGTTCTTCGGGAGAAGGCACCAGGTGGAAGATCTGCTCCACGGAGTGGCGGCCAAGGTTGTCAGCCAGGCGGATCCGGGGGCAGCCGGCCGGACTCAGCTGGACGAAGCTGACCTCAGGCGTGCAGTGGTGGACGGACGGGGGGAAGGCGGCTGGGTGGCCGGAGGCTGCGGGTTCAAAGGAAGGAAGGAAGGGGGAAAAGAGGGAGGTCACCAGGCGCACGTGCTTCAGAATCAGAACACAGCTGGGAGGGACCTTGGGAGGTCCTCTAGTCCAACCCCCTACTCAAGCAGGAGACCCTGTACAATTTGAGACAAGGGGCTATTCAAGGGGAGGAGTGTGTGAATGAAGCCGGCTCCGGGGCTGCTCCAAATTTACGGCCGTTTGCAGCATCCCATCATCTGACCACATTGTATCCAAACCTGGTACAGGAAATCCTTGACTTACAACAGTTCATTTAGTGACTGTTCAAAGTTACAACAGCAGTGAAAAAAGTGACTTATGACCATTTTTCACACTTACGACCGTTGCACCGTCCCCATGCTCATGTGATCAAAATCCAGACACTTGGCAACTGACTCGTATTTACGACGGTCGCAGTCTCCCGGGGTCATGTGATCCCCCTTTGCGACCTTCTGACAAGCAAAGTCAGTGAGGAAGATCCACTTAACCGTGTTACTAACTGAACAACTGCTGTGATCCACTTAACAACCATGGCAAGAAAGGTCGTAAAATGGAGCAAAACTCACTTAACAAATGTCTCACTTAGAAAGGAAATTTTGGGCTCAATTGTGGTTGTAAGTCGAGGACTCCCTCTTTACTTCGTTTTTGGCAAACCGGCCCACAGCAAAAATTGGTTTGCTCAATGACCACTGCAAAAAAGATCATAAAATCAGGTCCGATCTGTTTTACAACTGTCACGACTTATAACCATACAGGGTAGGCTCCGTTAGAGTCATAAATGGGGGATTTCCTGTATTTTGATTTGCCTGGGATAATTTAGACCAGGGGTCTCCAACCTTGGCAACTTTAAGACTTGTGGCCTTCAACTCCCAGAGTTCCTCAGCCAGCAAAGCTGGCTGAGGAACTCTGGGACTTGAAGTGCACAAGTCTTAAAGTTGCCAAGGTTGGAAACTCCTGACTTAGATGACCCTTCTGGCCTCTTCCAACTCTATCATTCATGGCTGGCTGAGGAACTCTGGGAGTTGAAGTCCACAAGTCTTAAAGTTGCCAAGGTTGGAGACCCCTGATTTAGATGACCCTTCTGGCCTCTTTCAACTCTGTCAGTCATGGCTGGGTGGGGGCCACTCCTGACTTAGATGACCCTTCTGGCCTCTTCCAACTCTATCATTCATGGCTGGCTGAGGAACTCTGGGAGTTGAAGTCCACAAGTCTTAAAGTTGCCAAGGTTGGAGACCCCTGATTTAGATGACCCTTCTGGCCTCTTCCAACTCTATCATTCATGGCTGGCTGAGGAACTCTGGGAGTTGAAGTCCACAAGTCTTAAAGTTGCCAAGGTTGGAGATCCGAGAGCTCCCTTAAGCCCCAAGGGGGCTTCGCAGAGGAAGGGCTGAGCTTTGGGCCTGCAGGGGGCAGAACCTCCCCCGGAAACCCTGGCCTGGGGGGGGGGTCAAAGGGTCCTGGCAGGAGAGCTTACCTTGCAGGGGCGGGATGACCACCACGTGCCGGGAGAGCTGGACGTTGCAGGCCGTGCCGCACTCGAGGGGGATGGGGCAGTGCTGGAAGTGGTGCAGCATGTCTAGGATGGAGGAGAAGTGCAGGTGCTGAACTCGGCACTGGCCCCGCTCCGTCAGGGAAAGCCGCAGGTGCTGCCGGAGAATCCACAAGAGACGTTACCCTTTGCCCCCCCAGATCCTCCCCACCCCACCCCCGGCACGGCTAGGGCAAGTAACGAGCCCTTCACCCTCGCTAGGAACCCTGCTTTCTACTTCCCTGGCTTCTAGACCTCCATGAGGACTAGAAGCTTTATCTCAGCAGCTCTGCATCGGGATTCCCTTTTGGCACAAAGTCCTTACAGGTAGTCCTCGACTTACGACCACAACGGAGCCCAAAACCTCTATCTCTAAGTGAGCCATTGGTTAAGTGAGTTTTGTCCCGCTTTATCACCTCTCTTGCCCCGGTTGTTAAGTGAATCACTGCCGTTGTTAAGTTAGTAACCCGGTCGTTAAGTGAATCTGGCTTCCTCATTGTCAGAAGATCGCAAAAGGGGATCGCGTGACCCCGGGACGCTGCAACCGTCGTAAATATGAAACAGTTGCCAAGCGTCTGAATTCAGATCACCTGACCTCCCAACGGTCGTAAGTGTGAAAAACCGGTCAAGTCCATTTTTCCCCAGCACCGTTGTAACTGAACGGTCACTAAGAGAACTGTTGTAAGTTGAGGACTGCATGTGTTTCCAAACGAACAACGGTTCGGCCTGTCTCCTAACCAGAATCGGCTAGGAGACGTAATGCCAGCCAGGGTTGTGTGAACCAGGCTAAGGCTGCTCATCCGTGCCTGACCTAAGCTCTCTCTTGGGGGAAAGGGAACCGCGGCCTCCTCACCTTGGCTTTGCCTTGGTAGTTGAAGGTCAGCACGTATTCCCCCCGGCGGGTCTCGCTCTGCCGGATGAGGAAGACCCCATGTCCTTCCAGGCCTTGCAGCTGGACCAGCTGGGCGGCCTTGACCCGCGAGATGGGGCCGTGGAACCAGGGGAAGGCGGACAAGTAGTGGTCGATCCTCTGGGCTGGCTGCTCGGCGGGCCTGGAGAGCAAGGCCCCTGGGGAGGGGAGGGGGGGAGAGAAAGTAGGGTTTTAGTAGGGGCATCATAGGTTGAATTGATTCAATCTCATGTTTCTCAACCTTGGGAACTAGAAGCTGTGTGGACTTCAACTCCCAGAATTCCCCAGCCTGACTTGAAGTCCACACAGCTTCTAGTTCCCAAGGTTGAGAAACATGAGATTTTGTATTTCAGGCAAAGCCTTGCTGGGGATCGAGAGAGATCCCACCAGCTGGCAGGGCAAGAGACACCCCCCCCCAACGTAATCCTCACAGTTTGATTCTCAGTTATCTGAACGAGAATGAAACCCACCCAAGGCAGGCTTCAGATTCATCCAAGGCTCTTTCCTAGGCCCCTCCCAACCTGCTCCCCCCACCCCAGGGTCATCAGGGCTAGCAAGCCCTTTGCATGCTCCCCCTACTGCCCCCCCCCTCGCCCATCCACGCCATACCCCATGGCCACCAGGCACCTTGGTGCAGGGAGTCGGTGCTGCTGTTGGCAGGGCTGGGGGTGCCGGCCTCCGAATGAGGGTCTGGGCTAACCTCAAGGTTGCCTCCTTCCGATCTGGAAATAAAGAGGGAGGGGGACGGATGAAACAGGCAGGTTGGGAGCAAGGAGGACGGGCAGAGGGCGAGGTTTCATAGCAGCTGAGAGTCCTAGATTTCACCTGGGCAAAAGCAGGTTTAACGGTGCTCCCGTCCACCTTTGCTGGGGTCTGGATAGATGCCTCACAGCACTATCAATACAGGCAGAAATCCTGGGGAACAGCCAAAGCCAGGTGAGCAACGAAGCCAGGTGAATCCTGGATGCTATCTGACCTTGGTTGTTTTGTTGCAGACATTTCACTGCCAAACTAGGGAACATCATCAGTGTGAGGAGGAGGAGGAGGATTGTGGGGTCCTTGGTGCTGTCTAAGTCTGGTTGTTTCCTTACAAATGTTTCATTACCAAGCTAGCTAACATCATCAGTACCAGAATATAGTTGGGTTTGTGGACTGGAGGAAGGGGGGAAGAGGTGGGGGAGGAGGAGTGTGGGGTCCTTGGTGCTGTCTGAGCTTGGCAATTTTCTTACAGACGTTTCATGACCCAACTGGGTAACGCTATCAGTGCTGACCAAAACTCAGAGAGCACCAAGGACCCTACAAGTTGAACCCTGAGCTGCAACCGTTCCCTTCTATCCGTCCTTCAGCCAGTGTTTCTTAACCTCGGCCACGTTGAGAAATCAGGACTTCAACTCCCAGAATTCCCCAGCCACAAAACGAAGTCCCAGCGCCCTCAAACACCTCACTTCTACAGCCAGTCGTGGCCTTGAACAAAAACTAAAAATGGATGTGGTTTATTCCAAGAGCAATCCTCAAAAGCCTCACCTCTTTGGAAGGCCGCATCAACCTTTTGCTCCTGCCCCCAAAACTGCATTTTTCAAAGCTGCAGGTGCCGTGCACGACTCACCTGCGGAGGCACTGCTGAATCTCCGCTATCCAAGCGGCCAATTGCTGCTCGTCTCCAGCCTGGAATATTATTTCGGTGGACGCATTTACCTATGGGGCAGGGATTTGGGGAAAAGTGAGGCATTAATCCCACCACAGAGGCAACCCTCCCCAGATAAAATGGGGGGTGGGATGAATTCTCGGGGGGGGGGTCTCCTCTAATCCCAGAAGCACATTTCAGCTCTCTTAAGTGAAAAATCTGCTGCTTTCAGCTGGGCAGGTGGGGGCCACTCGAGTTGGAAAAAGCATCTCTGGGGGGGGGTTGCAGACAGCCCCCCCCAGCCCACCTCATGACGTCTGCTATTTCTGGGATTCATGGCTCCCCACCTGCATTGCAGCAGCCCCCTCTGCTTTCTGGAGAGAAATCCTGCCCCTGGGCACAGCCATCTAGGAAGGTCCCAGAGCGCCAGGTGGGGAGAAGACCAGGCCTCCCTGCTCGCAGCCATGGGGGAAGGAAGCGTCTCACCTTGACCACAAAGGTGTGCAGGTGGTCCGGCATCTCCAGCCGAGTGCAGGCCCGGGTCTCTTGGATGGCCACGCAGGGGGACCGCAGTTTGGGCCTTGAGCTCTGCCGAAAGAGAAGGACAAGCCAGAGTGAGACACGGTGCTTTTTAAAAAGATTTGTGGACTTCAACTCCCCCGAATTGGACGCCGGGGGTCCAGAGGGAATGCAGGGGGAGCAGGAATCCAGCCACACCGAGAATTTTCCAGACAGGCCATCGGGAAGGCTCAGCCCCATGGCCGGCCGGCTTGTGTGTGTGTGTGTGTTTCTACAGCAGAGTCTTGGCTCTGAGGGGCATTGAACCAGCTGCCGGGAGAGGATACGGAGCAAGCGTGGGCCAAGGGTGGCCGTGTCAGTGCAGGAGACGCAAGCGGGACCCTCAATCTCAATCCTCTCTCTCTCTCTCTCTTTCTCTCTCTTTCTCTCTCTCACACTCACTCACACACACACACACACACACACACACACACACACACGGGCTGCATCCTGGCAGAGGCTCATCTGGGCAGGGAGAAGGTTTCCTCGGAGTTCAACTGCATGTCAAAGCGGCAGGAAACTCTTTGGATTCCAATGTCTGCGAAATCCCTCAGGGAGGGAGGGCCAAATCCCTGCTTCCCCCCCCCCCCAAAGAGGAGCGAGACCCGTGTCTTGCTCCCCCCCAAAGGACAGCGAAGGGAGAGCAAGGGGCCATCGGGAAGGCCAGATTAAAACCAGGGCTGGAAAAATCGCTCTTGAGCAACGACGTACGTCCGGCATTAAATTCCTTCCTAAGCCGTTCTGTCAACACAAAGTTCTCGGGAAGAAACACACCGCAGATAGTTAAAAGCAGTTTTTAAGCTCTCTTTTCCTCCATGCTCTGCGTGCAGGTCTACTTTTATCGTTTGTTCACCTGTTGTTGCCTCTGCGTATGACAAGCTTCAGAACTGGCCCAGGCAGGGCTGAACTGGTAAAACTGGGCAGGCTGGGAATCCGAGCCTGACCATATCCGGGAGATTCCCGGGACATCCGGCCAAGAGGGCATCTAAGGCCAAATCCCAAATTGCAGTCCTATCAACAGCCCCTCAGCCTGCCTCGATTTCCCCTTTGGGAATTCAGCCCCTGCATTGCCTTTTCTGGAGTCTGGAAAACCCACCAAGGGGAGGTCCACCATGCACCAAAACAAAATTGCTAAAATAAATCTATTAATAATACGGACGATCCGGTCGTTTCAATTCTCAGCTTTTGGGACACTCAGCCGTGCCGGGCTGGAGCAAGGGCTGCAGCAGAAGTCCTTCAATGCCTAAAGGGTGGGGAGGGGGGCTCCTCAAATATCCGATTCCACTCCCATCTATCTGGGTCTCAGCCACTTCTGCTCCCGGTCTGGGTCAGGCAACGTCTGTTCCAGGTTTTGCCTCCTCCTGGGGTTTGCGGGCCCATGAGTCACAGCCGGTTTGCAGTCTGGAGCCAACTGCGAGAACAGCTGGGGGGAAATGGACTGGGGGGGAGGGTCCAGATTGCTCATGCATTGGGGGGGAGGGGAGGGAAACAGCTTCAGTGTGGAAGGCAAGGAAATATCCACTCCGGGTTTGTTTCTCTTTGTTGGCTTCCAACAGGCTTGGCAAATTTTCTTGCTGGAAAATCTGGTCTGAAAAATGTCTTTTATCGTGAAGGAAAAAAAGATGTGAAATCCAAACAGGATGAGGCCATATTTAAGGATCCTGTATGCAGCTTAGTTGGGAACCCCAGCAGGCAGGCAGGCCCGGAAAAAACATTTCTTCCAAAGGTCCCTGCAAACATTTTTTCCCCAAGTTCAGGAGGGTCCACCTGAATACAGGTACGGCCAAAACTTTTTGATTTGGTTTTAATCCCTGCAAGTAGAAAGCTAATGCCTCAGGGAAGAAATCACTCTCTTGGCGCTCTTCTCCTCATGCGCTTTTTTCTATTTGCAAGTAAAGAGCTGGGTTCATTCAGAGGTATATCGTGCCCCCTCCTCAACCCCCCACTCATCCCTAGACATTTGGGAGTGGGTGTACTACCCGCTTTACATTTCAGTTCAAAAATAGAGAAAAGAACCCTCAAATAGTAGGGAAGGAAGGAAGGAAGGAAGGAAGGAAGGAAGGAAGGAAGGAAGGAAGGAAGGAAGGAAGGAAGGAAGGAAGGAAG
>QLTV01003457.1:1246120-1256626 GCA_003457575.1 Thermophis baileyi
GAAAGCACCATTTCCCCCACAATTTGGGGGGGGTGGGTGGGTCCTGATGAAGTAAGGAAAGAAGGAAGGAAGGAAGGAAGGAGGAAGGAAGGAAGGAAGGAAGAAGGGGGAGAGAAAGAGAGTTAGAGAAAGAAAGAAGAAAGAAAGAAAGAAAGAAAGAAAGAAAGAAAGGAAGGAAGGAAAGAAAGAAAAAAGAAAGAAAGAAAGAAAGAAAGAAGAAAGAAATGAAGGAAGGAAGGAAGGAAGGGAGAGGGAGAGAAAGAATTAGAGAAAGAAAGAAAAAAGAAAGAAGGAAGGAAGGAAGGAGAGGGAGGAAGGGAGAGAAAGAAAGGAAAAGAAAGAAAAGAAAAAGAAAAAGAAAAAAAAGAAAAAGAAAAAAGAAAAAGAAGAAGAAAAAGAAGAAGAAGAAGAAAAAGAAAGAAAGAAAAAGAAAATGAAAATTTTCCCTGGGCCCCATAACAACCATGCACTTTTGCAGACGTTCCTCCAAACGGAATCCCGAGCAACAAAGCCACCGAAAAGTTGGGAGCCGCCGTGTTTGGTTGCGAGAGATAAAGAGGCCGGCCTGCAGCCTTAACAGATGCCCTGCAAAACGGAACAGAGCGTCCTTTGGGTGCACAAACATCCCAAAACATCCCGATGGCAAACAAAACAGCCCCAACGGGGAGGGAAGATGAGGAAAAAGCAACTCGACCGAAGGAAAGCCCAGGAAAGAGTCAGGAGGAGTACAGAGGCACAAAAGGAAATTGGGCATCGATTATTTTCTTTCCAGTCTGGGCTTTCGAAGAAGGGGGCAGAGGGCAAAGGAGCAAAGTTACTTCAACGACTGGTCTATATAAAGTTAACCGTTTCCAATTTATTTGGGGATCGCACCCCTCCACCTCATTCTTAGCTGGAGTGTTGCAATGTTTACCCAGCCAGAGCTGATAGATAAAACCTTCTCAGGCCCCAATGCGTGGGACTCCCTCGCCCCTCATCCCCTTCTGCCAGCCCCCAGCCAGAAGCCTTGCAGCCCAAGGGAGAGCCAAGAGCCGGGGGACCCCTGTGCTCCCCAATGGAAGGGGGATCCTCAGAGAGACCGTCCAAAGACCACCCCCCAGCACCGAGACCACGTCCAATGTCCGAGCGACCCCACCATCAACGGCACAGGAAACAGGATGTCCGAGAAGCCAAAAATGCACTCAAGTTTACTCTTGGGAGCCGAAGGAAAGTTGCTGGGAGAGATTGTTTTCCAGGCCTTCTCAGCGAAATGTGTCAGCAGGCCCCGGCTGACCGTCTTTGGCACCGAAGAGTTTATAGGCATTTTCTTGGAAAATAGAATTAGACCAGGGTCTAAGAACAAACCTCCTTTAAACCACAGCCATCGCTCTGCAGGAAGAGAATCGGGTTACATTGGGGTCGTTTCCCCTTCAGTGCCTTTTAATCATACGGGTAATCCTTGGCTTACAACAGTTCACTTAGTGACCGTTTGAAGTTGCAACGGCATTGAAAAAAAGCGATTTAGGACCGTTTTTCACACTTACAACCACTGCAACACCCCCAGGGTCACGTGATTTACATTCGGATGCTTGGCAACTGACTCACATTTACGACGGTCGCAGTGTCCCGGGGTCACGTGATCCCCTTTGGTGACCTTCTGGCAAGCAAAGTCAAGGGGGGGGAGCCAGATTCACTTAACGACGGTGTGACTAATTTAACGACTGCAGTGATTCGCTTAACAAATGTGGCAAGAAAAGTCGTAAAATGGGGGCAAAACTCACGTTAGCAACATCAATTTTGGCCTCAATTGTGGTCGTACGTCCGGGGACTGGCTGCATTAACTCATCAGAAAAGGGGCATGGCAGCTGAACAAGTAATGGGGGAGCCATGGACGGACAATTCAAAAGCTGACCCATATTTTATCCTTTTTTTTTAAATATAAGGGAGAGGCGAGGAGTGGACATACCAGATCACTGAAAGTTATGCTTCTAAACCAGGACCACAACATCCATCATTCCAGCTCTTTAGAGTATGGGTCTCCAACCTTGGCAACTTTAAGGCTGGAGGACTTCAACTCCCAGAATTCCCCAGCCAGCAAAGCTGGCTGGGGAATTCTGGGAGTTGAAGTCCGCCAGCCTTAAAGTTGCCAAGGTTGGAGACCCCTGCTTTAGAGAGCCAGGTGTTTTCATAGCTGCAACAGTGACGAAGATTATGGTGCAGGATCCAATCTGGGTCAGTCACCGGGACCAGAGGGTCAGTCTTCCGAGCTTTTGGACTCGTGCTGGAGCCCATCCTCCAAGAACTTCTCTCTCTCTCTCTCTCTCTCTCTCTCTCTCTCTCTCTCTCTCTCTCTCTCTCTCCCTCCCTCTCCCCCCCCGTTCACTCCTCCCCCCCCCTCTTCCCCCCCCCGCCCCCCCCTCCCCCCCCCCCCCACCTCCCTCTCCCTTCCCAAAGTTTGGACGAATAAACCTCTGGTCCCGGTGACCGACTCGTCGGACTGGATCCTGCAACATTACCCTGGGACACGTATATCTGCCTTCGTTCGTGAAGATCGTGGCCGTTCTTTGGAGGAACTTTAGCCAGAAACAGACAGCATCTCCCCAGCCGACGGTTGAGGAGGAACTGCCATGGCTGACCAGAGAGAGAAAGATGCTCGGTGGGCCAGAAGTCAAATTCAATTTCCGGGACTTCCAAGAGGAGTTGAGAAAGATTTGTCTGGAATCCTGGAATTCGAAAGAGTTCTGGGAAAAGCTCTCAGAGTCCTCGATGGTCAAATATTTTGGTTCAGAAGCCGGCCTCCCCATCCCAGGGTTAACCATGACAGTGGGAGAACCAGGGGACAAAGAGAAGCGAAGAAAGGACTTTTATCAGCTTCACTGGTGTGTTTCGTTTCCCCAAAGGCAGGCGGTTTCCAGCAATCCTAGTCTGGACAGAGAACAACACAAACCAGCATTGGAAGGGACCCTAAAGAGCAGCAGCTGATCAAAGTTAGAGCCGGCCTTTTCTCTGGGAGCAACACCGTCCGTACCCCACAAGCATATCCTGGGTGATTCGTGGTCCAACATCCCCTGGGGATTCGTGGTCCTACGGAGACTTTCTCCTGGGTTTTCCTGGCCTATGGAATGGAATGGAATGGAATGGAATGGAATGGAATGGAATGGAATAGAAAATACAGAATGGAATGGAATGGGATGGAATGGGATGGGATGGAATGGAATGGAATGGAATGGAATGGAATGGAATGGAATGGAATGGAATGGAATTCAGCAAGGTTTCTCTTCCCCACCCCCATTTGCTCTTCTAGGAGAGAGAGAGAGAGAGAGAGAGAGAGAGCGAGAGAGCGCCGGGGAGGGAGAGAGGGAGAGTGAGGGGGGGGGGAATGGAATGGAATGGAAGTCAGCAAGGTTTCTCTTCCCCATCCCCATTTGCTCTTCTAGGAGAGAGAGAGGAGAGAGAGCGAGAGAGAGTGAGAGAGTGAGAGAGAGAGAGAGAGAGGCATGGAATGGAAAGGAATGAAATGGAATAAAATAGAATAGAATAAAATAAAATAAAATAGAATACAATAGAATAGAATAGAATAGAATAGAATAGAATAGAAAATACAGAATGGACTGGACTGGACTGGACTGGACTAGAGTAGAGTAGAGTAGAGTAGAGTAGAGTAGAGTAGAGTAGAGTAGAGTAGAATAGAATAGAATAGAATAGAATAGAATAGAATAGAATAGAATAGAATAACAGAGTTGGAAGGGACCTTAGAGGTCTTCTAGTCCAACCCCCTGCTTAGGCAGGAAAGCCTATACCACCTCAGACAAATGGTTATCCAGTCTCTTCTTAAAGACCTCCAGTGACAGAGCACCCACAACTTCTGGTGGCAAGCCGTTCCACTGGTGAATTGTTCTAACTGTCGGGAAATTTCTCCTTAGTTCTAAGTTGCTTCTCTCCTTAGTTTCCATCCGTTGCTTCTTGTCCTGCCCTCAGGTGCTTTGGAGAAGAGTTTGACTCCCTCTTCTTTCCAGGGTGGTGGGTTGGCCTATGTCCAACCCACCACCCTGGACAGGCTCCGACGTCCAACTTAAGCAGAAGGCGGCACCTACAGCCATGCCTTCTGCCTGCATGCCGGATGCTGAACCAGGGGACCCGAGCGGGACACGGCTACAAGCTCCCTGCACTCTGTTCGTTCACAAGAGCCGCCCTGTTGCCAAATCAGTACCGCTTACGGAGTTACTGAGGGTGCGTGCCCAGCCTTGCCCCGAGCGTGCCCAAGAAGCAGACAAGTTGGAGTTCTTGGCACTGCATTGCATGTCACCTCAGAAACCACTTTCAGCCACGTGTGTTCTTGGGAGGGGAGGAAAGGAACTAATTCGAAGAAACAGCAATTCAGAGAAAGAAGAACCTCGAGGCCCTTAGAACTGGAAAGGGGGGAGAGGAGAGAGAGAGAGAGAGAAAGAGAGACAGAGACTGACAAAGGCTCACGAAACGAGCAAGAACACACGTTTGCAAAGAACGAAAGAGGCCTCCCACCGATAAGAAGCTTGTGGCACGCTGTGGCACGCCAGGACACGCTTTCTCCAGAAATCTGAAGGACGCCGTGAGTTTCAGAGGCTCTGGGTGGCACAGGGGGCCTTCGCAAGCGATGGGTAGCTCATATACAAGGGTTCCTACAAGATACCCACAGCACAGCCATGGTTCCTCCCTTAGGAGTAGTATGCCAAGTTTCTAGTCCTCTCTGCTTGGTCCTAGAACCTCTGAAGCCAAGGCAAAGGTGGTAGCAGCTGAGCTAATGCTATTTATTCGACTCAGGTCGATCCAAAGCATAGGAATTTTATTTGCACGACGGAGAAAGCTTGCTTGGTGTTAACTTTGGTTAGAAGATTTTTTTTTTTAAATTATTTTATTCAGCCCATTCAGAGCTGCAGGCATTGACGGGTGCCAAAACCAAAAATCAGGTGACATGTGTGATATGAACGTACAGGACCCACCCCTGATTAAGCCACGGAAGAAGATCCCAAAAGGAATCCAGCGACTTTCTGTAATTCCTTCCACGCGCCTTGAATAACAGAATCATAGAGTTGGAAGGGACCTTGGAGGACTTCTAGTCCAACCCCCTGCTTAAGCTGGAATCTCTATACCATTTCAGACAAATGGTTGTCCAATCTCTTCTTTAAAAACCTCCAGTGTTGGAGCCCCCACAACTTCTGAGAAACAGAAGAGATCCCGGAAAGGAGATTGCAAAGTCAGATCAAGGACGCAGCCTTTCTCTATGGCAAAAATTCCCCCAGGGGTCGCAGCCAGTAGCAGCCAGCTAGACAAAAGTGCCCTATTCAGGTCTTTAGAGCTGATAACCTCCTTGCATTTTAAAGATCAAAATAATTATTAAAAAAATCACAAGTGTTTTGCAATTTCACTCAAGAAATATCCTTAACATACGTCCATCCAGCTGCTTATTTTGCCAGTTGCGCACTGAATGGGGTCAAAACCCAGAATAACATTTTGGTTTGTACTGTTTTAAATGTCTGTATCCAATGCAAGGGTCTCCAACCTTGGCAACTTTCAAGACTTGTGGACTTCAACTCCCAGAATTCCCCAGCCAGCAACGCTGGGAGTTGAAGTCCACAAGTCTTAAAGTTGCCAAGGTTGGAGACCCCTGATCTAATGGATCGATTTACCAAATGGGCTGCTGGAATTTGCATGATGCCCAGCTAGGATGGAGGGCAGGGAGAGGTGGGGGTTCAACATGTCTGCCCCCCCACCCAAAGTCTTCCTCCCTTCAGTCTCCTGCACCCTTTCCCCTTAACCTGGAAGGTTAGCAGGTGGATTTCACCTACGGGTGCTTTAAAGAGTTTCAAAAGGTTGTTAGCGTTTTTTATACTTTCCCTGTTTGGGGTTTTGGTTGCAACCCTCTTGAAGATGAGTAATTAGCAAGACAGAAATGAGTAACTCAATATAACAGGATCCCTTGAATGTTTAAAAAAGAACCAGAAAGTTGAAAAGAAACTTCCCCCTCAAACAGCCAACATCCCACAAAGCCTTCCTTCCTTCCTTCCTCTTCCCCTCCACTAACTTATCCAAACAATAAAAATATTATTATTTTTTGCTGAAAAAAGAGCATTTTGGGGCCTTTAAATATTCCGTGCCAAAGGCGATTCCAAACTATCGACATCTCTTCCCAGAACAACGGAAGGGAATTTCCTTTCGCAAGGATGCAGAAAGCAAAATAATTTTTCCCACCCTGGTGTCCCTGATGTGCTGGACTACGTCCCAGAGGGGCGGCCCTTGTAGCCTCCAGATGTGTCGGACTACAACGCCCATCCTTCCCAGCCTGCACAGAAGAGAGCAGCAATGGCACGCTTCCCAAAGACAGAAACCAGGTGGAGAAATCTGAAGGCATAAGGAGAGGAGGCCAACGACCTTTCTCAGCCTGGCTACGAAGGAGCTGATATTGTGTGTTCTTCTTGAAATCAGAAAAAGGGGCAAAAACCGCACACTTTCATTCTGCTCAAGAGCGAAACGTCACTTTTTTTAGCCAGTGTATTATGCTGCTGCTTAATTCTCTGTCAAAACAAAACCATTTTCAGGGAGAATATTTCATTGTGAAAAAGGAAAGAAGGAAGGAAGGAAGAAAGGAAAGGAGAAAGGGAAGGGAAGGAATAGGGAAGAAAAGGAAAGAGGAAGGGAAGGGAAGGGAAGGGAAGGAAATGAAGTTTTATAGATTGATTGCTTTATCATATGGCACATTTGCATCACCTCTCGATAAAAACGCCAGAGATAAAAAACAGATAATAATAGTTTTATAGATAATAACAGCAATAAAAAAAATCAGCCATTGGGACCCCTTGCAAGCCAGAGGCTGTTGGTGAACCTCGCTCCAAGGGCCAAAGGCCTCCGGGTGGATTAAAAGTCTGCTTTTCATCAGATTAAAGCAGATTTGAAAACGAAAGCTGGGGGGGGGGGGTTGGGGAGGTTGCACGTTTTTGCCTCTCTTTTTTTGGCCAACGGGGTGTCCCAAGCCAGCCCCCCCCCGCCTGCCCTCCCCGATTTCCGCCGATGCTTCTTCCCACCAAGCACATGACTGCATTCAGGCCCAGAACACAGGAAACAGATGGTGCTCGTGTGTGCATCCCGGCAAAAGGAAGACAGATATCCAGCCATGCAGGAAATCAGAACAACAACAACAACAACAACAAAAAGAGAGCCAGATCTGGAGAAAATGCGTCCTCCCCCAAACTGATCCCCAGGCAGTTGTGCAAGAGGAGACACTGGCAGAGTCTGCCGGATGAAGCAAAATGCTGAGACAGCAAAAAAGATTCCTCTGTGTGTGTGTGTGTGTGTGTGTGTGTGTGTGTGTGTGTGTGTCCACATCCACATCCACATCCACATCCACATCCACATCCACAGGGAACAAACATCCATATATGTGACGGAAGGCACAGGTTCCATGTCTTTGCAAGAATGGAGGGTGTCTCCAGGAATCAGACCCTGGATTATGGGCCACAGAGTCCCTAACAGGAAGAGGTAGCACGTGCAAAAGGCTTTTGAAGGATGGGGGGGGGCGCTTTCTGGGGGAGCCTCCTGTGGGATGAAGCTGGGCCTGATTAGGTGTGGGGGAGCAGACCCTAAAACTTGTCTGAAAATTTGCAGAGGTGGGGGGGGTGATCTGGAGGGGCAGCAACCCCCATTAAAGAGGCAATGATGGAAGGAAGGGAGGGAGGGAGGGAGGGAGGGAGGAGAGAGAGAGGGAGAGATTGATAAGGAAGGAAGGAAGGAAGGAAGGAAGGAAGGAAGGAAGGAAGGAAGGAAGGAAGGAAGGAAGGAAGGAAGGAAGGAAGGAAGGAAAGAGGGAGAGATTAATGAAGGAAGGAAGGAAGGAGAGAAAGAGATTGATTGATTTGGGGAGCAAGTACCCCAGAGCAACTTCACCTCCAGCCAGGTTAGACCTGTAAACCTGGAGAGCATCTACAAAAGCAGAGGAGATTTCGGGAGGGCCTGGGAGGAACATCCACTATCTGAGTTCCTTCCTGCTGACAAAAAGCCAAAATCCCACCAGGCCTCCCGAAGGCCACGAGAACGAAAAGCAGCAGCGTCGCTTTGGTTCCTGGAAGGGCTGAATTGCTGCACACAAGATCTTTTTGAAAACACGCAAACACTGAGCTGCGTTTCCGATACCTACAGGAAGTGTTTCCTCCGTCACACGGGGTGGGGGGAGGGGGGGAGTTCAGACTCTGAAGTTTAGGACATCTCGGGCTCCAAAAATTCGTTGGTCAAATTAAGGATATTTTCAAGGTTTTATGGGGTGGGAGCAGAATAGCTTTACCATGATAATCCGTTGAGAAAAAAGGGAGCAGAGACGACACCCCAAATGTCTAAGGCAGGCATCTCCAAACTTGGCAAATTCAAGACTGGTGGACTTCAACTCCCAGAATTCTCCAGCCAGCAACACAGGGAATTCTGGGAATTGAAGTCCACATGTCTTAAAGTTGCCAAATTTGGAGATCCCTAGTCTAAGGTTAGACCAGGCAAGATACGAAAGACTTGCAAACTTTGCAAATGGGGTGAGAAGCCGGAAGAAAACAAGGAAAATGAAGATATTCCCACATCTGGTGCTTCGTGAAACGGCACAATTACTTTGAAAGTGTTTTGAATCCCCTTGCATTCAGCGAAGGCACAATAAAGTAGGCAGAGGCAGGATTACACCTTATCAAGTTCCGGTGGGTAAATTTACCAGCCGCCACTCTGGACAACAAGACAGGCAGCGTATAAATTTAATAAATCAGTAAAAATGCAGTCAGAAAAAAGTACATTTAGCAAACTTGCAGAGAGAGAGAGGGAGATGAGAGAGAGGGGGAGAGAGAGAGAGAGAGAGAGAGAGAGAGAGAGAGAGAGAAAGAAAAAAAAAAAAAAAAAAAGAAAGAGAGAAAGAGAGAAAAGAGAAAGAAAGGAAGAGAATGAAAGAGAGAGAAAGAAAGAAAGAAAAGGAAAAAAAAAGAAAAAAGAAAAAGGAAAGAGAGAGAAGAGATAGCAAGAAGAGAAAAAGAAAGAAAGAAAGAAAAAGAAAGAAAGAGAGAGAGAGAAAGAAAGAAAGAAAGAAAGAAAGAAAGAAAGAAAGAAAGAAAGAAAGAAAGAAAGAAAGAGAAGGGGGCACCCCTTTGCCTAATTTCCCAGTTCCCCCAGTGTCCGGCCACCAATGCCCCTTCCAGTGGACTAAGGTGATACCTGCCCCGCCTGGCCCGCTGCCCCTATTAAGCCGCCAATGTTACAAAACTCTGAATTTTCCTCCCCACTTTTGCAAGCAGGCTAAAACCATCCCTTATGCAAACTTTCCATAACTTCATGGTGTTACAACAACAAATTGTAATATCCACTTTGCGCCTCTGGAGAGTGGAATTTTTCCCCCCAATAACCCACGCATGCAAACAAGACCGGGAAAGCATTTTTTGGGTGGGAGGGGGAAGCCTGGAAAACTGGCCCCTAACCCACTCACCCACCCACAAAAGGCAGGAGTTAACATATCTATCTCTCTATCTCTCTCTCCCTCTCTCTCTCTCTCTTTTTTTCTTCTTCTTCTTCTTCCAGTGCCCCTCGGAAAACAACCAACCAGCCAACCAACCAAGAAAACATCCAATTCACACACACACCCTCGGGGTAACCGAGTTTCCAAAATAAGCAGCCGGGGTGGGGTGGGGTGGGGTGTGGGGGGAAATCTTCAGCCGTGAACGTCAGGCCGTGTGGTTAGAGAGCTGGATCCAACCTTCCCCGCCAGCCGCCCTCCCCCTGCCCCAAACGTCCTCATCCGGAAATGACCAAGGAGGGAAAAAAGTTGTGGTTTAATAAATGACAAAGCTTTTGACACATCTTGCCTTGCTTGGGCTGCTTACAAAACTCCGAAAGGAAAAGGCACCCAGATGACACAACGCCCCGAAGCCCGGCGTCTGCTTTCCTGGCAGCCTTCGAAGAAAGAGGAGGGACCTCACGGCTGCCCCGAGAGAGAAGGACTCTCCAGACCAGGCTCACACCTTGCATCAAAACTAGGCTGGTTCTCCAGGCTTTGCTGTAAATCAAGGATCTCCAACCTTGGCCACTTTAAGACTGGTGGACTTCAACTCCCAGAATTCTGGGAGTTGAAGTGCACAAGTGTTGCTGGCTGGGGAATTCTGGGAGCTGAAGTGCACAAGTGTTGCTGGCTGGGGAATTCTGGGAGCTGAAGTGCACAAGTGTTGCTGGCTGGGGAATTCTGGGAGTTGAAGTCCACAAGTGTTGCTGGCTGGGGAATTCTGGGAGTTGAAGTCCACAAGTGTTGCTGGCTGGGGAATTCTGGGAGCTGAAGTGCACACGTGTGGCTGGCTGGGGAATTCTGGGAGCTGAAGTCCACAAGTGTTGCTGGCTGGGGAATTCTGGGAGTTGAAGTCCGCAGGTGGTGGTGGTTGCCAAGGTTGGATGCCTCCTGGAATATTCAATGTTTCTTGCCCTTTCAAAAAAAACAACCCCATATGCTGAATTATTGTTATCTCCATCTTTTCCATCTGTAGAACT
>QLTV01003457.1:1274077-1300040 GCA_003457575.1 Thermophis baileyi
AAGCCCCCCCGACTTTCTCTCTGGGAGACCCTTTCTGGTGGGCTCCCAAAGTGCAGCTCCTCCAGCTTCAGGCCATGCTGGGCATAGAAGGGAAGGGGTGGAAGAGACTAGTTGAGGAGGGGCTCATCTTTTGCCCACCCCCCAGCCCAGGGACCCTCAAGATGGGGGGGGCGGTGGTTCCCCCAGGTCTGGCATTTCGAGGTCTCCCCCCTTGCTCCTCCCTTGGAGACAACCGCTTGGCCTCCCCCTTGGTCCTCTTTGCAGTGATTTTTGGGGGAGAGCGTCTGGGGTCAAGTGATGCCAGTTTATTCACAAATGCCACGTGGGAGTAGAATTAAGGGGTTTTTTTTCCACTCCTCTGAGCTGGCTTTGATTTTCTTCATCCCATTTCCAGCCGCCGGGCCGAAACCAGAACAGGGCCGAAGACATTCGGTCGAGAACTTGGGGTGCCGTGAGATGAGTTGCTAAGGGAAAGAGAGAACTCGGAGAAAACCCCCATCAAGAGAGTCCCGGTGTTTTCGCAGAGGGCACCCCAAACACAGGGCTCCCTTCCTTGGGGGTAAATTAGGCTGCAGAATTACGCACCGGGACGAGGTAGGTGGCAACCAGGAAGGGAGGACCCCCAACTCAGATTTTGGCCTCAGGCGCCTCGTTCTCCCCATGTCTCTCCCTGCAAAGTTCCTCTTTTGCAGCTGGTGCCTTTCCTGGTTCTTCCCAGCTGAGTTTAAGAACGAGAAGTGGGATCCCCCACACCTCTCCGAGGAAGCCCAGTGCCAGCACCTTTTGCCCCCCCCCCAAAAAAATATGGATTTCTGAGTTGTACATGCAGAGGTGGGCTCTGCCAACCAGCTCTAAATTATCCTGGTCTGTTGCACCCCTTCTTCTGGATTGTCTCCACCACCAGCCGTGACTGCTCTGCCCACAATATTCTGATGCCTGTGTGCCCAGACATCACCCAACAAACTCCCCCAAAATACGGGTGGCCACGGAAAGGCAACCTCCTTGCCAGATTTTGAGGGTTGCCATCATAGCTTGTCGGTGGGACACATGTTCTTGGCTGCTGGGGCTTCAGAGGCAGGTACGGCGTTGGCAGTGTGTGTTTTCTGTCCTGCGGGTTCCTCGGTGCCAGGCCAGGCTGGCACGTGTTGGTCTGCAACTGTCAACAAGGTTGTTCCTTCCAAACAATTAAGTTGGCAGCTGTTACTTTGGAAGAGGATAAATGTGGGTGGCAAGGAGGGGAATTACTCATTTCCAGCAGGAGTGGTAGGACCTGATGAGCAACTCGGGCCATGTTGATTTCCGTCTGTCTTTCCTCTTCGTTCTTTTAAAATGGTCTGAAGAGGGGAACTGGCTGACCAGGGCTCTGCTTTGCCTCCTTGTGAGATTTGATGCATTTCCCCCTCTTGGTCATGAGGCTGTCACTGCCCTCAGATGGCCCCGGGACCCTGAATTCATTTATTTGCCTTTATTACTTTTAAGGAACTCAAGGCAGCGAACATACTGTATATAATTCTTCCTCTTCCTATTATCCCCATAGCCCTGTGAGATGGGTTGGGCTGAGGGAGAGGGACTGATCCAAAGTCACCCAGACAGCTTTCATGCCTAAAGTGGAACTAGAACTCACCGTCTCCCAGTGACAGGCCCAAAGTCACCCAGCCGGCTTTCGTGGCTAAGACAGGATTAGAACTCACCATCTCCCGGTTTCTAGGCCAGCACCTTAAGCACTATGCCAAACAGGACTGTGCTGGGGCTGTGCGGTAAACTTCCTTGAATTGGGTACTGGGAGTTTTATTTGATGACAAACTGCCTAGGGCCGTGATGGCGAACCTATGGCACGTGTGGCACACAGAGCCCTCTCTGCGGGCACGCGAGCCGTCACCCAGCTCAGCTCCACCGCGCATGCACGCACGCCTCCCGCCAGCCAGCTGATTTTCGGCTGGTTTCCGGACTTTCGGGAGGCCTGTTTTTCGCCCTCCCCAGGTTCTGGAGGCTTTCCTCAAGCCTCCGGGAGGACAAAAATTGCCTCCCCTGGGCTCCGGAGGGGGCAGGGGGAGCGCAGGGGGGGTCATGTGCGTATGTGCGGGGGGAGCACGTGCATGCGTGGGGGGAGCATGGGGGGGTCACACACACATGGGCGGGGGGTCTCGCGCGCGCATTGCATTATGGCTGCCAGCACACGCGTGCACGCTTTCGGCATGCAATGAGAAAAAGGTTAGCCATCACTGGCCTAGGGAGAATCTGGGAGTGGAGGAAAAAAATAAGGCCAGCTTTAAGATAGCTGGACTTCAACTCCCAACTCTGGGAATTGAAGTCCAGATACCTTAAATCAGAGGTGTCAAACTCAATTTCATTGAGAGCCGCATCAGGGTTGTATTTGACCTCAGGGGGCAGGGGCAGAGTGGCCGTGGCCAGGGTAGGCATGGCCACCTCGACGTCACTCGTGTGGAAGCCCGAGCGCTCTGCCAGAGAAAATGGGCTCCTGAGCTCTTTTTTTCGGCTGTGACGGCCTCCTGCAAACCTCTGCCAGCAAAAACGGAGCTCGGGAGGACCCGAGCTCCATTTTCACTGGCAGAGGCACTGTGGGCCGGTCCTTCGCTGTTTCCAGGGCGGCCCCATGGGCCAGATCTAAGCACCCTGTGGGCCAGATCCGGCCCCCAGGCCTTGAGTTTGACACCCCTGCCTTAAACTGACCACGGTAGAGAATCATTGCTATAGATGCAACCAATTCGAGGCTGTAAGACTCCAAGTGGCCCTTGGTGTCAATGATGGCTGCCAGGACCCACCCCCCTTTCCCGCTTCTCCTTCCCAGGGACACCCACCATGAAGCTGAACGAAAGGAGCCTCTCCTTCTACGCCACCTGCGCCTCTCCGGCCGACCACGCCGGCTTCCTGCACAAGAAGGGCGAGCGGAACACGGCCTACCACCGGCGGTGGTTCGTGCTGAGGGGGAACATGCTCTTCTACTTCGAGGAGCGGGAGAGCCGGGAGCCCGTGGGCGTCATCATTCTGGAGGGCTGCACGGTGGAGCTGTGCCAGGCCAGCGAGGAGTTTGCCTTCGCCATCCGATTCGACGGCCCCAAGTCCCGCACCTATGTGCTGGCGGCCGAGAGCCAGGCCGCCCTGGAGCGCTGGGTCAAGGCGCTCTCCAGAGCCAGCTTCGACTACCTGCGCCTGGTGGTGAGAGAGCTGGAGAAGCAGCTGGAGGAGATGCAGGCGGCCATCCCGGGTGCTCAGCTGGGGCCAAGACGGCGGCTGCTGTATCGGAAAAACAAAACGGCTCCCAATTTGGAACTGGCTGCCCTGCCGCAGGAAAAACCGTCCCTGCCCGTTTGCATCCCCGGGAAAGAGAACGGCTGTGCCTTATGGAATAACTCCGAAGCCTCGGCCAGCTTGTCTCCTGCCTGCAGAGAGATAAACTCTTACAGCGGGGCCAAGAGCTACGATGGGGGGCTCAAGCCACCGCCGTTGCCCCCTCGGAGACGGTCCCTGCCGAGCAGCTCCGGTGGGACAGGCGGCCCGAGCTCAGACGGCCCCCTGTCTCCAAGCGCAGTGTGTTTTTCCCAACTGCATGGCTGGTACGGCCAGGAGATTGTTGAGTTGCAGAAGGCCTGGCTGGAGGGTCAGAAGGATAAGGACAGCAGCCTTTGAACCTCCCCGAGGGTGGACAGGCGTTTCCTGAAAAAACTGAACCGGCTGAAGCTCAGCCATGCTTGGAAACCCACCAGCACTGACTTCTTTTGCAGACGGAGCTGCTGGAAACTTTGTCTTCCGTCTGCCGATAGCATCCTTCCATGATTCATGGAAAAGTCGTGGCCGGTGCCAGCTCACATCCTCCCCCCCCCACCTCCAAAAATCCCCCTTCCTCAAACAGGCAAAACTTTCTAGTTCCTGGAGGCCTCCACCGTTAAGGGATCATGATGAGATGTTGTTGTTGTTGGAAATCAGAAAAGGTTTTCCTCTGGAAACACCCACAGCCCCAGCAGGCAAACTAACGGAAGTGAGCCGGGAGCGTCTTTCGATCCCTGGACCCACGGAGGGTTGTTTCAACTAAGCCCTTGGATGGAGCAGGGAAGGAGGACAACATTTGCAGAAGCACCGCGGGACCATGGGAATGGTTGGGCTTGGCTCGATTGTTTCTCCAGGAGGACAGGAGAGCATGTGCTCCTTCCCACCCAATTCAGTTAGAGGAGGAGGAGATCTCCAGAAAAGAAATTGTGCGTGTGTAGTTCGAGATTCTTGTCAATTAGAACGGGGACAAGATCAGGGGAGACCTCAAAACTCCTGTTCAGTCATGAAGGCCATTGGGTGGTCACCATCTTGGAACCTAAACTGTCTCACGGGGTTGATGGGAATCAGGCGATGAGGTCCATCTATACAACAGGCGGGGTGTATTCATACAATCCAGAAACGAAGGAACTGAAATGGGGTTCCTTTTGGCCTCCTCCTTCCAAAGGTGCAACACCATCTCTTTGCCTAAACCTTGTAAGCTTTTTCTTACCTGGAACAGGAATGTCTTCAGCCACCACCGTTTATAATGGAGAGCTGTTTTCCCTGGAAAATTTTGCTTTATTTGTTCTGCAGGACAGGAGTGAATAAAAGCAGCTGTTAACTAGGCGGCCCAAACCTTGAACGCAATAAACGGAGACATCAGGCCGAGGTGTTATACAACTTCTGTATTTTCCTTTTTTAATGGCTCTTTACAGAACGTAATAGGCCTTTTTCGGTATTTAACAAACTCCGGTCAATCTTGTAGAAATTGTTTCAAAGTACAGTACAGGTGCCTAGAAAAAAGGGAGCTGACGCATCTTCGAATACAACCGGTCTCTCTCAAGGGTGGAGAACCAACACTTAAGTGCTTAGTTTAAAAAGAATAATAATAGTTAATCCTGTTCCATTAAAACTAATCTCGAGCATTTGGTGAAGAAGAATTCATGGACCCCACTCCACATTTTATTTGGATAGATAGAAGTTGAATTTGTTCAGGGGGGTTCTAGGTACGTGACATTTCCAGGTGCTTCAGGTGGACAAATAGACCAGACTGGGTGAAATAAGGAACATTAAATATACAAAAATACTTTCAGTTCTGATTTTAAAAATGCACGTAATGGGAAGGCCAAACATATATATTTTTTGGTGTGGGGGAGGTAACTGGTTTCTTTTTCCCTGTTTGTAAATTAGATTCAAAAAGGTTTTATCACATCTGGGAGAATAAATCAACGGCTGGATGAAAAGCTTGAGATCACTCAACTCCATTAAAAGCTGGAGAAGACACAACCACGGTTAGGATCTCTTCAAATTATGAAAACACCTGGTGGAAAACTTCCATCTAAGGAAGAAACCTGCTAGTTCAGAGACAGTCCCATCAGCTCTTAATCTAATTTTGAGATAAAAGTCAAATTGATGGGAATTACTTAAATAATCCAGGACCAGCCTCCTCCCCAAACTGGCTATTTCCATCCTTCGGCTCCTTCCTTCCTTCCTTCCTTCCTTCCTTCCTTCCTTCCTTCCTTCCTTCCTTCCTTCCTTCCTTCCTTCCTTCCTTCCTGGCTTGGGGGGTGGCTCCAGAGAAGGGGAGGGGGCTTTAACCTTTTTTTTCACCTTTTCTCCAAACTTTGAATAACATGGGTGGGGGGGGATTCATAGGACACTGTTATTATTAAATTTATTTGCCGCTACTCCAAGGGGCAAACATTTTCTATTCTGTTTTAGTGCTCCATGTCAAAATATCTGCTTTCCTCCAAACTTCAAATGTTGAGCTAAGCAGGCAGGGACTATTTTCATGCTTTTTTTTTTTTTGTCTTCCCGGACAGAAACCAGACTCTTAACAGACGGTTCGGTTTAGCAAATGCACCTTTTTTGAAACAAAGGATGCTTTTTTTAAAGAAAAGAAAAAAAACCTTTCTGGATGCCCACTTTGTAAAGGCGAGAAAGACATTCTCTGGAATTGGGGTACGTCTTGTTCAACAAGGCCCTTGAAAACATATTTTCATACAACAGCATGCAACACCTCTCTTTTGTTGTTGTTGTTGTGTTGCCCCAAAAAGAAAGAAGGAAAATAAAAAGGAAGGGAACATACCACTCAAACTAAATAGCAGACTCAAGAGGGCACCACAGTTGGGTTCCAAATTTAGTGTCTTCATGGACTACAAGACCAAAGTTTCTTGACAGGTGTAGTGGAGGAAGGTCTTACAGACAAACGCAGAGTCTGCCAATCAAGTTTAGTAACATTTTGGTCAGTCTCATAGTGCTTCTTGATGGCTTGGATCAATGAGCCAAGGTTCCTATTTTTTTAATTTTAATTGTTTTTTTCTTTAATCTCATCCAGTGGCAAACTACAAGACTTTCAGTGGGCATTTTAATGATACAACTGATACAGTTTATCTTTTAATATCAAAGCAGCTTGAGCTGTTAATAAATTCCAAAGTTTCCTTTTATTAAAATATCTAAAAGAGGTCTATAAATATTATTTTAATATTTTTTTTCCTTCTAAAAGTGTTCTCAGTTTGTTCCTGTGTGTCTGTTTTCACATTTAAAACCCCCAAAAGTCGGTTTTAGGTTACCTTCAGGAGCTAAGAAAGAGCAGCGATCTCTCGCCTTCGACAAAATGCAGCTGATTTTTTTTTTGTCTCTTCCTTAGACTTGATGAAATTAATAAAATATGTGTGTATGTGTGTTCATATATATATATGTATATATATATATATTTATAGATCTGTTTTTTTTTCCCTATACACTCTGCTAGGACTCCCTGCTTTGTCCACATGTTCCGTGGAGTCTAGAACCCGGACAACGTTATTTAGGTATTTGGTTCTGATTATTTTCTTTTTTCCGTTTAGCCCTTCAAAATTCCCACTCCAGAGTCTCCTCACGGTTGGCAGCTCTTTCCAGCCGATGAATTATGCTGTTGAGGTTAGCCATTTTCTCGTTCCGCCGCTGGGTGTTCGTAGTCAGTTTTGCACTGGGCGGCGCGGTGCCCGTATCTGCAGCCGGGCTGGCACTCTGCCCTTTGGTGCCCGCGGCGTTCACAGGCAAGGGGGAGATGGGAGCTGAGGAGGATGGGATGGGAGAGACGGACATCAGGAGTCCCGGAGAGGAGGCGGCGGACGGAGAGGTTAGAGAAACTTCCAGGCTGCAACGGGAGGACTCTGAGGCGGATTTAAAGCTAACGGGGTCCAAGGGAGACCTCTCGCGGCAGTCAGTCTCCACAGGGTTATGGAAACTGGAATAGTTGTGGCCCCCGGGCAGGTGTGTCTTGCTACGTAGGGTGCTGGCCCAGGTGAGGCTGGGAGCTTCATGTGGGCTCACACAACCAGGCTCTTCCCTGGGGCTGGATCCGGATACGGGCTCTACCTCGCCTTCCGGACTACAGGAGTCTCTACTGCTGCCCCCGTCGTCTTTGTCACCAGCTTCCAGCTGCTCCTCCTTGATTTCCACCAGCGCTTTGCATTCTCCTTGGCACTCAACATTTCTGAAGGTGGGTTTCTGGTCCTCCCCTTCTGAATCGGGGCTCTGGGACTGGGCCACCTTGAGCAAAGGGCCAGCAGGGGTCGCGCTCTGCTCTGCGTCTGTGTCGTCCTGGCTTCCTTCCACCAGCATCTCTCGGCGCATCCGAGACCTGCCGAAGAAAAAGGCCATGGGGTTCTTGTATCCACCGGAGACCCCCAAAAAAATCAACAAGAAAGGCAAACACCAGGCTAATGTAGGCTGGGAGGTTGAGAACCTCTTGAGTTGCCTCAACTCCTGGACTGGGTTTGCACAACACGACTAACCCCTCCAGTTAAAGACCAGTGGGCCGCTTTCTCGCGACACGGCAAGCTTGGTGGGTTCCTTGTGGCTTAGCATGTTTTGCTGGGTTGTCCCCGATTCTGCATTTGCACCCAGAAAATGATTTAATTTAGTAGGTGTAAGTGGGTTATTGCAAACAAAGCCATTATATTTTTGTGGTTGCGTTCACACCCAGCCAGTATGTAGTGCTACCTTTCATCGGTCATGAACTATCTGACACAAAGGAAAGTCTGTTTGGTGCAAACCTTAAAGACCCAGGAAGTCTGGATTCCCAGGCGAGAGGGGCTGCTTTTCAGAGGGCAAAGAATTGACACAGAGAGAGTTATAACAGCTCCTCCCTAGCAGTTCCCAGAGTATATTTATAGTTCTGCAAATAGTTGCTTTAGTCTGGCAAGATTCTGTCTAAAGGTGAAGAAGAATAAAGGAAACTACTCTAAAGTAACTCCACGTGCCATTCTTGGGGTCTGACACAAGAGGTGGCACAAGGCGGGATTGACCTGCTTTTTACCTGTAATTGTGGAACCAGTTAATGACCGTGTTGGTCTTGAGGTTGAGCTGGAAGGAGAGCAGCTCGATCGTCTGCTGGGAAGGGTACGGTTCCAGCTGGTAGGCCCTCTTCAGGGTCTCCTTCTCCTCTGGAGCCAAGACCACCCTTGGCTTCTTGATCTGCAGGAGGCTGAGGTCTTGCAGCTGAAGGCTGGGACTGGGGCACTCAGAACGAGGGTTGGGGGACTCGCTGTCCGAGCCAGCACTGATCAGCCCGTAACGACGTTTCAGATACGCTGCAGAAGGGAGAAAATCAGAAGGAGCCAATATTGGGGGGGGGGGGGAGTCACATCTTCATTTTTATAAATCCCAATCAGGCCACGGGTTTTGAGAAGCTGCCACGGATCCTAACTTATGACCAGAATTGAGCCCAAAATTTCTGTTGCTGAAACATTTGTTAAATGAATTTTGCCCCATTTTACAACCTTTCTTGCCACAGTTGTTAAGCGAATCACTGCAGTGATTAAGTTAGTGACACAGTTGTTAAGTGAATCTGGCTTCCCCATGGACTTGGCTTGTCAGAAGGTCGCAAAAGGGAATGACAGGAGGACCCCGGGACTCTGCAACCGTCATAAATATGAGTCAGTTGCCCAGCGTCTGAATTTTGATGACCGTGGGGATGCTGCAACAGTCTTACGTGCGAAAAACAGTTTTTTTCACTTTTTTCAGTGCCGTTGTAACTTGGAACGGTCACTAAATGAACTGTTGTAAGTCGAGGACCACCTGTAATCAGTAGCTGCTCACGGACAGACAAAATCTACTGCACCAAAGGGAGGGAGGGAAGAACAGACCACGGCCTAGTCTGCTGGCAAGCAATTGAGTGCCAGAATGAGTCGGAAATTAATCATGGAAAGATGTGAGTTCCCTTGTAGACCAGTCATCACAAAAAAGTCACAAGAGCCAGTCACTGACAGACGTCCCACGTGAACAGCATCCTTTTTTGGCAAGCAAGAAGGAAGTTGTTGACACAACCTTGCCCTCTTGAACCCTTCCCTTAAACAATTTAAAGCAGGGGTCTCCAACCTTGGCAACTTTAAGACTTGTGGACTTCAACTCCCAGAGTTCCTCAGCCAGCCATGAATGATAGAGTTGGAAGAGGCCAGAAGGGTCATCTAAGTCAGGAGTCTCCAACCTTGGCAACTTTAAGACTTGTGGACTTCAACTCCCAGAGTTCCTCAGCCAGCCATGAATGATAGAGTTGGAAGAGGCCAGAAGGGTCATCTAAGTCAGGAGTCTCCAACCTTGGCAACTTTAAGACTTGTGCACTTCAAGTCCCAGAGTTCCTCAGCCAGCTTTGCTGGCTGAGGAACTCTGGGAGTTGAAGTCCACAAGTCTTAAAGTTGCCAAGGTTGGAGACCCCTGACTTAAAGGATATCATCTTGGAGAGATTTATGGTGAGTCTCGTTCTGCCAACTCAGGTATAGTATCTAAAAGAGCCGAGGTGGCGCAGTGGTTAGAGTGCAGCACTGCAGGCTACTTCAGCTGACTGCTAGCTGCAGTTTGGCAGTTCAAATCTCACCGGCTCAAGGTTGACTCAGCCTTCCATCCTTCTGAGGTGGGTAAAATGAGGACCCAGATTGTTGGGGGCAATATGCTGACTCTGTAAACCGCTTAGAGAGGGCTGGAAAGCACTATGAAGCGGTATATAAGTCTAAGTGCTATTGCTATTGCTATCTCCGGAGCAGACGTGATGCTCACCCCACTACCGGCTGCTGCACCCAACCCATCATCTCCGAGGGCGCCTCACCTTTCTTCTCCAGCTTTTTCATGTCCCGGAGCTTGTCTATGTTGTGGGGGTCGTTCAGCCAGAGCTGCATGCGGACAAACGGTTCCCTTCCCTTAAGGCTCAGTTTATGCCAAGGCTTGGGCCTTGAAAGGAGATCCGAGACCGATCCCTGCGTCAGGCCCAGGATGCTCTCTCCGAAAAGGCGCTGACCTAAGCAGGGAGACAAATCGGAAATTGAGACTGCAGTTTAGGTGGCAGGATAAAGTCACCGTTTTAACCAGGAAAGGCCCTTTGAAAGTTGGGGGTACATTTTGTTTCTTTTAACTTTACACACAGCTGTTGCCTCAGAGGTTCCTTCATCTAGAGAGTAGCCGGAAATGTTTTCTCCCTCTTCCAAAGCATTGGGGAGAAGCAGACCCAAGTTTGTCCTGGAGGAGTTAAATTTTTACTCGGCGCTAATTCCAGCTGATAAGGAGAATAATTCTGCAATCTACATCCACCCACAATGGTGAGATCTCAATTTAAGCCTCCAATTATTACCTGTTTCTCTGGAATGATAGCGCCTTCTCAGTCCCTGACCTAATTCCCATCGTAATCCCTTTGGGAACATACTACAGAAATACAAACACGATTAGCCGTATCCCTAGAACGGAGAAACCCCTCAAGAGCTTTTAGTACATCCTCAATGCTGGACCCCAACGTGTGTTCTAATTAGACGGCCTCCTCCTGCCCGGCACTTTTTAATTTACGTTCTCTCCACCCTACTAAGTTGGCAGAAGAGAAGCAAAATATGCAGCACTCGGATTAAAGCAAATGGCTATGAAGTCCTCAATCCCTGAAATTTCTGACCAGGTTCTTGGTGGAAACATCTTCTTGGCCTCCCATCATAGAACAAGACCCCACCCAAGACTCCTGGGAACAGGACCAGCCGTGGCTTCGTACCAAGGTTGTTGTCGGTTAAAACCTCCTTGACCTTCTTAGTGATGCAGTAGGTGTCCAACTCGGGGGACATGGCCACGATCTCCTGAATGCCAACGGAGTTGTGGTGGTTGGGGCACGTTTTGCCACTCAGCAAGGAGCTGGCTTTGCTTTCCGGCTGCTGGTTTTCTTTGCTGCTTTCCAGGGCAAGACTCGGGGGCTCCGGGGGGCTTTTTTCTTGCTCAGAAGGACTGGCTGGCGGGGAAGGAGAAGATTGAGACTCTCCAGGGCTGGCTGTGAATGGAAGAAGGAAGAAGGGAGGATCTGATGAACGGTTATTTCCCAATAGGTTGCAGACAAGAAGGAGAATTGGTTCCAGGACTGGAGAAGACCTCCACAGCCCTTGGGAGGGCATCTTTGTTAAAACTGATTTAAATTGCTAAAAGGCACTGCAGGAGAACAATAAATAGGGTGGCCAAAGGTTATGGGGGCTGCTTTGGCCGCCCAGAATAAATATGAATATGAGGCCGAAGGACGGAGGAGGTGCCTACCTTGAGGGAGGCTGGCCTGCTGGCTGATGTTTTGGCCCAGCTGGTCGGAGAGCCAAAGCTGCATCCGGATAAACGGTTCCCGTCCCTTCTGGGTAAGCTTGCTCCATGGTTTGGGCCTGGACAACATGTCGCTCACACTGCCTTGCGACAACCCCAGGACCTGAAGTAGAGGGGAGGATGTTTACATCTCAATTCAGGCTTGTTAGCAGTCCCAACCTGATCAAACCGAGAGGCCAGGCAGAAAGAACACAAAAAATAATCTAACACTCAAGGAAAAAATGCAAGAGATTGGGAGATGTATGGAGGAAAGCCTGAGCTCCAACCAGCTGTTGAAACAAGGGAGGGACCTCAGGAGCTTCCTGAAGGCCAGAAGATAAGGGCCCATTTGAGCCACGTGCAGAGCTCAGCATTCAAAGTCTTCGGGGCAAAAGCTCATTCAAGGAAAAAAGATAATTTCAGCCAAGGCAATAACGGGATTCTAATCAAGCAGCTGTCCCAGGCTTGCTGGGAATCAGGGTCAGTCTAGGAAAAATACCGTAGGAATCAGAGCACTCATGTTCCCAGCAAGGATAATTTTCATTTTATTCCCAATTTCTCTGTAGTTTGCCCTCTCTCTGTCTCATTCACACATTTTGCCTGCCTTGTACTCCCTCAACACTACACACACTCCCTCAGTCTCTACATTGGGGTGCTTCCGGACAACACAATTCCTCGGGATAATTGTGTGGCTCCTGTCTTTGAGGTTGGAAATGGGATCAGATTGGATCTAGTAACTTGGAAGGGGATTTCAAAGAGGACCAGAGGAACGGATGGAAGACAGATCTGTCAAAGGCCATTCGTCTTGAAGGCTCAATGTTACCACCATGGCCGGGGAGAGCTTGCTTCCAAAAATCCTGTCAGCTACAGGAGAACATCAGCATGTCTCCATCTTCTACTGAGGTCCTCAGAGTTTGAACACTCTGGGAAACAAGTTAGTAGACCAAGAGGAGGTCTTGTTTGCTCCAGCACAACCGATCTTAAAAAAACAACAACACCCTACCAATATTTTTTCTTTCCTTAGCAATTTTCCCCCTGCTAAGAAAGAGGGTCAGGTGAAAGTTGGTGTCTGCTAGCCCATCTCTGCATGATAACAACCTTGTCTGGAAGCACCCTGTTGACCTCCCTTCTCAAGCCAGCCAACCTGGCTTCCTCGCGACTGACGATTGAGCTACCTTCTCCCCAAAGATGCGTTGGCAGATCCCGTTCTTGGCCAACTTCTCCTTGACTTGCCGTGTGAGTTCCAAGGTGTCCACTTCCTTGTACATGTACATCTCGTACTGTTCTGGGGTCAAGGGAGGGACGGTGGGCTTGAGAGTCCTTGGCACATAGGATGGGTAGTAAGACAGGCGCCCAGTTCCTTGGGCTTCTGAACCCACCACTTCTGACTTTACTTCTAGCACCCGATGGGGTTCATCCTCCGAGGTGGGCAAGTCTTCCTCGTTTGGGCCAGAGTCCCCAGGTTCACCTCGTGGCCACCCTCGTCCGTTGGCCATGCTGGAGTAGCTGGATGAGGAAGAGAGGGAGGGTGAGACCGAGGTGAAAGGCCGGTTGAGGAGGTTCCTGTCGGACGCCCAGTGCTGGTCAAAGTAGGAGCCGGAGTCCCCAATCTCAGACTTGACCTTGCGGATGATGTTCTGCACAAAGGCTGCAGGGGAGAGCACCGTCAGAGGGGCCTGGGTCGCACTGCAGCTGCTGCCGCTGGCATTGGGGCCCGGCCCACCCCCTTCTTCCTGCTTGATGTAGGCACGGACAATGTTCTGGCTGAAGGAGGACAGAGGAGAGGGTTCTGCAGGGGGCGTGGAGGTGGGTTGGCTGGGGCTGCCGGATTCTATCTCAAGGAAGGCCTGTTGCTGGGCCTGCATCTCGCGACGGGCCTGTTCCAGGATGTTCTTGATGGCATCTTCTGAGCTGCTGGTGCCGATGCCATTGGTGGCTGCCTGGGGCGCGCAGGTGCTCTTCGCCTCCCCTACGGAGCAGGGCAAAAGAGAAGAAGAACGTGGGATGGAGTTCCACCAAGTCATCGTGAACCAAAATCAAGAGGAGCTACTTCATCGGAGCTTCTCTGTGTCTGCACACAGAGCAACGTGGTGTCTTAGGGTCAAATAGGGTCCTTTCCCCCACCCAGACAATTCTGCTCCTTTGAATGGACTACTCTACTGTGTCTCTTGCAACCCAACTTCAGATTCCATGAACAATCTTTACAGATTTCAAAACAGCGGGCAGAATCCACAGTTTTTGAAGCAGTCCAGACCACTGACTTCAATCGGCTAATAATGCAATTGACCTTTTCACATCATTTCAGTCAACTGAAATCATTTGCGAATTGATGCTGATGACGTAGGGGCGTCAATTACGCAAATGAAATACTAACAAGCTGTCAGTTACCGTCAATTTGAATTTAAGAGGATTTTGACTGGAAGGGACAGCCTCCCCCCCCCCCCATGGCCTTTTATTTGAGGTTTTATGGCCCTCCTCTGCTTGGACACAGAATTATTTCCTTGGCTTCAGGAACCCCAGGAGAGGTTGCGAAATTCCTACATAAAAGAACCGGCAGAGGGCAGCAGACGACACCTTAATTTCAAGGAAATTAGTTAGTTAGTGCAATGTTTAGAATATTTAAAGATTGCCCCTTATTTCATCGAGATGGAGAGAAGACATAATAATTTATTTAAGGAAGAATTTAAAATTACACCCAATTACGGCCGCAACACAACACAGCCAAAGTTAAGAAGAACTTAAAGCAACTTAGTCTCATCTTCCTATCTGGGCGAGGGCCTCCTAATTTTAAATTCCAGAGGGCAAAAGGCCTCTACCAACCCCATGGGCCCCTTACCTCCTTTCTGGGACTCAATCTCTTTCTTGGCCTGCTCTAGGATACTCTTGATGGCATCATCTGAGCCCGTTTCTGGAGTCCTGATCCTTGGCGTAATGCTTCCTGATCAAAGACACAGAATAGAATACTATCATTTGATTTAGAGCAGCTGTGTTCACCTAAAGCAGGGGTCAGCAACCTGTGGCTCTGGAGCCGCATGTGGCTCTTTCATCCCTCTGCTGCGGCTCCCTGTCGCTCAAAATATGCATCACAACCGCCAATGTGTGATACCTGCCAGCACGCGATTTATTGAGCTTTTCGACCTCCAATAGGCCAACCATGGATAAATCCAAGAAAAGAAAAGTTTCAGAAAAAAACAGAATGTTTAATTCAACTACATATGCTAGTTCTGTGGCCGCTCAGGAAATAGTCGGGCACAGGAAGGGTTTTGTGGCTCCCGGTGTTTTCTTTTCTGTGGGAAACGGGTCCAAATGGCTCTTTGAGTGTTTAAGGTTGCCGACCCCTGACCTAAAGTCAAGGAATTACGTACAGACACCTGCGATCCTCTTTTTCTCAGAAGCTCCTGTCTGAAGAAACATCTCTTGTCATTAGGGAGGGGGAATCTGGGTCTTGGGCTTGAGGAATGGGAGATGGCAGGGAAGGAAAAACCTAATAATCCTGGAGCAATTCTTATCCTTGATTAAGAATCTGCCACAAAGACTGAAGCCCAGATCATACTTGTGTCAGAACCTTGGTCCATCTACTTCTGTAGAACCTCTGGTGGCTCTCCAGGGCTTCAGATAGGATGCAGTTGCAACAATGGTCCACATACCATGGGTGAAATATGGAGGCCATCTAGGAAATAAACCCCTTAAAGCTTCAAACTCTCCCATAAATGATAAATATTATAACAGAATCCTTGTAAACATAGACCTCTCTTCTTGGAGAAAGCAACTTTTGGGTTCTACCATGGTGAGACTCAAGTTCTCTGACAGACAGATTGGTGGGCCTAAGATACAAAAGGTTGTCTCACTGAGACAGAAGATGTTCCCAGCCCTCTCTGAAATGCCAGGGCTGATCGTGGGAACTTCTGCAGGCCAAGTTGGACCTGTTGAGTTGCAACCTTCCTCCAAAGAGAAACAGAAGTCATTCTGGTTCTGAATTATGCGGTGTAACTGGTCTGGAGGTCTTGAAAAGTAGAGCTATGAAGGATGTTGTTGGCAGCTCCAACGGGTTAACTCAAACTCCCAAATCAAGCTTGTCAAAGGACATGTTTGGTTGGGCCAACCTCTCAGATTTGCTGTGTGCATTTTGTGGGGCTATAAAATTGAGCTGTATCCTACTTCAAGTCAATTAGTGGTAGCAGTATTATCTTAATTAAAACTCACTTAATTTGCAGAGGAGCAAGTTGTATCACATCTTTGAGCCTGGCTCGGTTTTAATCATATTATTGTTACAGAATACACACTGCCCTGAAGAGATCCAGGCCGGGCCACAAGGAGCTCACCCAGAAACATTCGCAAGGAGGAGAGAAAAGAGGGGTACCCCAGGGAGACCAAAACTGAGGGTGACTTATCTCAACTGGCTGGTTGGTCTTTGCTTAAGAAATTACAGAGAAGGTGGGAAGGCAGGGAGGACTTTGAGTTCAAAGCAGGAGGAGGAGTTGCACTGAAGTGGTTCCTGGCCCCCTGAAGCGACACCCACCACCCCTCATCCCATCCGGGTTCCCCACCTGGACCACTCACCTCTCTGGCGCACCTGAATCGTTCTGAGCGCTAGGACGTTCTGCTCGTCGGAGAGGAACTGCTTCATCTTGATGAAGGGCTCTTTCCCTTTGACGGTCAGCTTGCGCCAAGGCTTGGGCCGGGCCAGGATCTCGCTGACCGAGCCTTGCGAGAGGCCCAGGACGTAATGTCCGAAGACGCGTTGACCGATGTTGTGCTTCAGCAGCTGCTCCTTCACCTGGAAAGCGATCTCCGCCGTGTCCAGTTGCTCCTCGTCGGCTGAGCTGGGATTGCTGCCTTCCGACTGGTCACTCGGGGGGCTCCCGTCGTTGGGGTTCGAGGGCAGCACCAGCCCTTTGGCAGCATAGAAGGCGGAGGGGAAGCTGCCCGTGTTGCTGTTCTCGCTCTTGTAGCCTGGGGGCCCCATCTGTGTGGGGAGAGGGGAGTCTCAGACTTGGGGTTCGCCAGCACACTGGCCCCGAAGACACAAATGCAAAGGTGCCCAGTACCTCCGGAGCCACAGTGGGGGCCAGCAGGGGCTGGAGGAGCGGAGGGGAGGTGGAGTCTTCCCTAGGCGGGTGCAGGAGCTGCTGGGGAGACGGGTAAGGTTGCTCGGGGCCCATGGAGTCCTTCACTGACTCGTCTTCCGAGGCGTCCTCCTCTAGAGACCAAAGAGAGAGGAACACACACACACACCAACTATAGCTTCCCTGGACCATGCCGGCTGGGGATGATGGAATCTGGAGATCTGGTGGACAGCTAGGATCACCGGACAGCCTGGGAAACCAGAGGAAGGAAGTGGACCCCTCTCAGATGCTCACCCATGATTTTTCTAAGGAAGACCCCATTGTTGATTTATTTAAGGCATTTTTACAGCTCCTTTAACCAATCGGAATGATTTATGGAAGAGGAATAAGTGGATAGCTGGCTGGCTGGGGAATTCTGGGAGTTGAAGTCCACACATCTTCAGGTTGCCAACATGGAGAAACACTGCTCTAAAATTACTGAAAAGGTCCCTGCCCCTGCCTTAAACCCTCCCTCCTGCAGCTTCCACAATTCTAATTTATTAAGCCATCTGTGCAAAGGACTGCGTGTGCAAATCCATGCATGGCTAGTTGGGGAATTCTGGGAGTTGAAGTCCACCCGTTTGAGAGCTGCTGAGGTTGAAGAAACGCTGTTCTAGTCCATCCCTTTAACAAAAAAATAATCCCAACAAGGGCCTTTGCATTGACACATCTTTCTTCCCCTCAATCCGTTCGCCATCCTACCAGGATTGGTGGCGAGGTTTGGTTTTTCCAAGAGATACTTCCGAGATGCGTAGAAGGAATCTTTTCCCAGAAAGAGCGCATCAGAGGGTTTTGAGATACTCTAAATATTAAACGACAAAACAAGAGGGACAAGGATTAGAATTCGCTGCTGCAGTTCCTTCTTTACCTTCATTTTTCTTTTAAGTGGCACCCTGACTTTCTGCCCTCGCCACCCATCAACCCAAAAATATTCTCATGCGTAGCACAAAGACCACCAACAAAAAAAACTCAATTAAAACGGCAACTTGTTCCAGTCAACCCTAAAAATGTGGCAATTAGTTCAGCCATCTGATCGGGCACCACTTTCCTGTTTCTGCTGTGGATTTCCTGTTCTTCGCCGCTTGGAGTACCATCTGGTGGAGTAGCAGGGGGTAAATGCAAGAAATAAACAAAGGCTCAAAACTACCAATCCAAGAACTGGAAGCCTGGTGGATCCAAAGAGTTTAAATTTAAAAAAATGATCCACGGAACGAGAGAGATCTTTCTCAGCAAGGATCACCAAAACCTCAGGGATTATTTATTCTGTATCCACTGAAAATACTTCTGAAGTGGGCAGGATGCAGGCAAAAGTCTTCCCAATTCTTAATGACAGGGTCTACCTGAAAAGAAGACCCTAGAAGTCCTAGTAATCTATCTTCCTTCCTTCCTTCCTTCCTTCCTTCCTTCCTTCCTCCCTCCCTCCCTCCCTCCCTCCCTCCCTCCTTCATCTTCTTGCCCTTCCTCCCTCCTCCCTTCCTTCCTTTCTCCCTCCCTCCTCCCTCCTCCCTCCTTCATCTTCTTGCCCTTCCTTCCTCCCTCCTTCCTTCCTCCCCCTCCTTCTTCTCCCTCCCTCCCTCCTTCCTTCCTTCCTTCCTTCCTTCCTTCCTTCCTTCCTTCCTTCCTTCCTTCCTTCCTTCTTTCCTTCCTTCCGTGCACCATGCCCAGAAATATTCAGAAGCCAGAGAAGATATTTCAGTTGCTGGGAAGTTTTTCTCAAGGTGCTGATTTCCCATGCTAGATAATTCTTCTGGTCTTAGCCCTCTGGACCTCTGATGGCTGGCAAACACTTTTCAAAAACAGAGCACTTAGTGCAGGGGTCAAATGCTACCGGTTCGAGCCGGTTCGCCTGAACCAGTAATAAAAAAATGCTACCAGTTCCCCGAACCGGTAGTAAAAAAATGCTTTACAAGTAAAAAAAAAAAAAAAAAATTCCAACAATCACGTGTCGCACAGCTGATCATCAGAACTTGTTTTTTTTACTTTTTAAAGCATTTTTAACTATCGGTTAAAAATGCTTTCAAAAGTAAAAAAAAAGCAGGAAATCCAAAAGCGCATGTTTGGTGTAGACTGCGCATGCGCTGCTCATGCACGCACCCAGCATGCATGCGCAGCAAACCAGTGGCGACCCGCTGAGGATTTTCACCACTGGCCTAGTGCCTGATAACCTGACTGAGGCTGAAGCTGAGGTGTGTGTGCACCTGTCGGGAAGGTTTCCAACTTGCCTGGGACAGGTTGCAATCGGAGGAGGCCAGCTTCATTGCTTTCAAAATGCTGCAGAAGAAAAGAGGGGGGGGGGGGAATTAGGACCTAAAAAGAGCTTCCAGGCAGGCCCTCAATGCCCAGTTTTTCTGCAGAGCTACGCTTGAAGATATAAAGCAGGGCGGGACCTTCACTTGTGGCCTGCCACACTTCCTCTTCATCCACCCAAATCTCACGTGCAAAGCTTGGGGTCACTTCTGCAGGCCGTCACAACCACTGAGGGAGGAGCACGTCTCTCTGTTCATCTACCCCAGGGGCCCCCAACCTTTCCAGCTTGGTGGCCTGGCCCGGTGTGTGTGTGTGTGTGTGTGTGTGTGTGTGTGTGTGTGTGTGAGTGAGTGGCAGGTGCATGCACACCGCTCCATTTGTGTGAGCGGCAGGCGCACATGCCCTCCACTTGTGTGAATGGAGCTTCGCACGCGATTGGAGGGTGCTTGAGCGGAGGGCACTTGCCCATGAAGCTGCACTCGTACAAATGGAACTTCGCACACGAGTGGAGCTTTGCACGCGCACGCTTGCCCACCGCTCAGGCATTGCTAGCGAAGTGCTCCTACAGAGAGGCGGACTGTTGACATAACCCAAAGAAAGGGGGAACCCTACCTCAGTTCTGTCTTGACCTCTTCGTAATCCGATTGAGCACGAAGTTTTTCTTCCAACTTCTAAAGAACACACAAGCGCAAATAGAGAGACACACACATAGAAATATTTAAAAATCCTAATTCAAAGGCAGACGTTTGTGGCCTGAAACAAATCTTAAGACGAAAAGAAAGGCACTGCTTTCTTCCGCATTTTACTTGGCACATTGTTAGCCCAGCTCAAAAATTATTAAAATATTGTGCGTGTTATAGAAAACGACACCTATTCACAACACCCTGCATTCATCTTTAACTAAGTGATTGGACAAAGTACGTAATTGGTGATTTGGCCAAGATTAAAACAAATGGAAAATCCTTCCATCCCATTTTAATCCTTGGAAAATTTATCCGACTCTCTTCTCTTTTAACCTTAGGGAGGTGAAGAGAAAGGATTCAATTTAATCCCCCCCCCCGATTCTTGGGGAAATGCCACAGAAATGATACCCACTTCGATGGCCTCGCTTTTGGCTGCCAACTGCCGTTCTAGGTCTGCAATTTGATTGGCTGAAGAATCCTCCATTTCTTGCATGGAGTTTTGCAAATGTTGAATTTCCTTGAGAAGTCGAAGAATTTCCCGATCCTTGGCGGCCAGGGCGGCCTCTAGCCGTGGACCCGGACACAAAGAATAATTCACTTTGTCCTGCAGAAAGAAAGCATCTCAAGGGAAGGATCTACTAATGCTGAGGGTTTCTCTAGCTAGAAATAACAAGGACTACATCCTGGTTTGTTTTTCCCTTAGGTCAACTCTAAACAGGCCATTTCACGCATCCTTATGAAAGACACGTCTGCACACCAAATCAAATCAGTCTGAAGTCTTCACTTCTTGCAAAGCCCTCACTAGAGTCATCCCTAACTTCACAGGAGTCTTCAGCTGCTCTCTCAACAAGCAGGAGACCAACCTGGGGACTTCATATTAGCTGCTCCTCTTCTAAAGCTGAAGGTAGACACAAGACCCGAGTAGCAAATGGACTAGACCCCCTAGATTAAGACTTGGAAGCCAACACCCAAACCAAATTCGTTCTTCAACATTAGATTAGTCTGGTCTGCATCGAGCTGATTGCAACCAGAATTCGTAGAATGAGGAGTCTGGAAATGGAAGATTTTGTGCTTCTGGAAATTCCCATGTGAGCCTGCTTTCCTCATTTGATTGATGAGGGTCCCCTTCCGGTCCTCACCCCACTTGGTCCTTGGGGAGAACAGCAAGCCAAGCGAAGGGAGCTGTTTACAGCAGCAAGCTGTTCCCGCAGGCTCTCCACCTCCCTCTGGGCGGCCTCGGCTCTCTAGAAAAGAGAAGAATCAGAACCGTCAGAACTTTTGACGGAAACGTCACACCAACCATCCATTTCCTGAGACCTTCAAGTCGTTTCCATTGACAAGCCAAAGCCTTCAGCCCATGACCGGCTGTCACTCACCTGGTTGGCTTTTTCGAGATTTGTCATAATCATGGCCACTTCATCTGTCCTAGGGCAAGAAGACAAGAGTTACGGTTGACTTCCAAAGCATCTACAAAAGCAACTAGGATGACACCATTTGTTCCTCAGGGGCAAAGAAGCATGAACCAAGCCAAAGAGGTCCTCAGATTGTCATGGAAAAAGCAAACATCCAGAGATTTTGACCTGCCCTAGTTTAAATCTCCAACGAATCTGGCTACCTGGTGACTTAAGTGTTAGATAGTGGGATGGTGGGAACTGCATGAACCTCAAAAGGCCTGGGGTCTTTTTCTCCTTTCACCTTGAAAAGGGATGGAAAGTAGCAGCAAAATGCCTGTCCATCCCACTTCTCTTTCCATGCCTCCTCATTCAGCATGTATGAGCCCCGGTCTTGACCAAAGGCAACATTATTTCACACCAGGTGCCAGAAGGGTGCACCTTAGAGGATCAAAGCCCACCTGGTTCGGTATGATACGATTAAGCGTTCTTAGCACCGTCACATATGAAAGAAGAGAACGTTGGGGATTGTAGTTACGGCAGAACATCAGTAAGGATGCTGGAAATATTTGGAAGCAGGAAGGAAAGAAACCAAGCACCCATGCAACGATACGGACATTTCTACCCAGCTTCTACAATTTCTTAAGCCTCTCTACTTATGAAGCCCTTTTCAAATGTTCATCCGAATGTTCTCCTATTTAGACACCAGGCAACCCTCACAACCTGACTGGGAGACATAAGCTATAAGGACAAGCACCTCTGACTGGACAGAACAAACCAACCAACTTACTTGGAAGCTGCCTCTTCGTCATATTTACATCGCAGGTCAACCAGCTCCGTCTGGGTAGCCTTTAGTGCTGGCCAGCAACGGGGAGAACATAAAAACAGAGAGTAAGAAATGTACTTCCAGTGGATTGTGCTTAAAGAATGCTACTCGGGGCTAGTAAATATTCAGTCATAAACTGGATAATAGGATAATTAGGGGGAAATGGAGATATTTGTAGACCCGTTGGCTCCACCAATTATCTCCACATGTTTCTCAACCCACTCAGAGGCTTAAAATTGAGCAGAAGTTCTGCCAATGAGCTACAGTTCCTGGCATTTGCCATGTACCATCCTGGTTTGCGTTGCTCCCTTTTAGGATGGTGGATTGAGAGAGATTGTGACACTTATTCAAGTTACTTGAGTTCACTTAAGATTGACATTTCTGGATGAACTCAAAGGATATATTTCATTCATCAGGCAGCAGAGGGTTACGTTTTCAAAACTTATTTTGAATACGAGCACTCTCTTTCTCGCTTCCATGCAGGCTGACTCAACCTGTCTGAGCCAAACGCTAATTTCAGGTAAGGGCTGGATGTCATTAAAAAGGGATGGATTTGAGAGACTGAAGGAAAGAGAGAATTTGGCCATCACTCCAATGTCTGAGAGAAAACAGCAGACATCAGAGAAGCAAAGAAAATTGGACTCAGCTCTTCGACTGAAGAGATGATCTTTCAACAGATACAAAAAAGCAGCTTTTTCTTAAAGAGCTAAATGGAGCAGACAGAAGGTGCCATGCTGAGCTTCACAAATACATGAACCCACCAAGAATTAACATGGCCCAGGAGGAAGCCATGAGAAAGGCTCCTACCATCTTCAACCGTATCTCCATCGATCATTAAAAGTACCTGAATGCAGGACTTTGATCTTCTCTTCTGCTTCCCCCAGCCTGCTGGCCAAAGTGAACTGGGCTTCTTGAAGGCCCCTAAGACAACAGATGTATCTCCTTGAGTTGATGTGGCACCCACATCAAAGCCCAGAAGAAAGCAACCTTCTCCATCCTGAGGTCCATCCCCTTGGAATCAACCTCCCATTCTTCCCAATTTGTTTGAATAATTTGGCTGAGGAAGCCATCACTGCTTTTGCAGAACATCTAGAGAACTTCTTTGATTTGAAAGAATTAAAAGGAGAGGCTGTCTAGAGATACGTCTGTCTAGAGATATACTTGACTTCTTTAAAAAGATAAGTTGGGTTTTGTTCACAAAGAAAATCTGTGAAAAGTGCTGAAAAATGTTGACAGATTTCGATTCACGGGTTTTATTATTTATTAGTGTATGGTTGGGTCTCAATCACGGCAATAGAGTCTCGTGTAATTTGTAGAGGAATGGTTTTCCAAGATCTTTGGAGATCACTGAGGAAAAACGGGTGCTTCTTACATAAAATTGGTCCTTCCTTCTAAATCCTCAGGCAGCATAAATGTTGTTGCAAGGGAAACCATGGAGCTGAAGCAACCTTTCTAGATCTTGGGAAAAGTAGAAGGTGCAGCCTAAAATTTCAGGTAAGGCTGGACTTAACCACCTCCTCATTTTTTTTTCCTTTGAGGAGAACAATTCTCCCATCTACCTTCCCATCCTCACCTCCCGGCTCATACTCACGTACTTTTGCTTCTCAACCTCATTTCTCTGCAACAACGAGTCGGTCAGCAAGATTTTGCTGTTGAGCCCAGCAAACTTGGCCTCTGAAACCGCCAGTCCACCCGGGAGGGTGCCTTCTTTTTGCTCTGTGGGGGAGGGGAAATCTACATCAGCAACAGGATCGGTCCAAGCCGGATAAGTCTCAGCTAGTTATCCTTGCTGTCTGCCTTCTTTAGATCATTTCAGCTGTGGGGGTCAACCAGCCATGGATCTGTAAGGCTCACAAAATGCAAAAACTCCTCCTTTCATGCATGGCCTTGAATAGCAATAGCAATAGCAATAGCCCTTAGACTTATATACCGCTTCACAGTGCTTTACAGCCCTCTCTAAGCGGTTTACAGAGTCAGCCTCTTGCCTCCAACAATCTGGGTCCTCGTTTTACCCACCTCGGAAGGACGGAAGGCTGAGTCAACCTTGAGCCTGGTGAGATTCGATCTGCCAAACTGCTGGCAGCCGGTGATCAGCAGAAGTAGCCTGCAGTACTGCACTCTAACCACTGCGCCACCGCGGCTCATTGAAGCACTAATGGACCCTGACTTGACCCTGAACCTTGCCCTGTGCTGAGGCAACAGGGAAGTTACTACTAATTTACTTTAGGCTGCCAGTGGAAGAACCAGGATCACTTGGGTACCTTTGGGGAACAGCAGCTCCTTCTTCCAGGGCCTGTTCAACTCCTTCAACGGGGGTTTCTCGGGGCCAAGGCAGTGGAGTGGCTGGTGCCGCCCTTCAAGGGTGGGCACAGGATCTGCTGGAGGGGAGAGGGGAAAGGCAGAGGTGACCTTGGAGGTCCATCACATGCAGAAGAGGCACCTTCCAAAGAAAAGGAGGACAACACTCATGCCGTGTTCCTTCAGAGGAGGAAGCCATTAGCTCAGCCCAGACGTCCAGAGCAACTCCCTAAGACAGTGATGGCGAACCTTTTTTGGCTCGGGTGCCAAAAGGGTGTGTGCGTGCGTGCCCACACCCATAATGCAATGCCCTCCCCCCCACGCATGTGCACAACCCCCGCGCTGCCCCAGTGCATGTGCACAAATCCCTCCCCCCACGCTGCCCCCCGCGCATGCGCACAGGCCTCACTGAAGCCTCCGGACTTCCGGTTGGGCCGTTTTTCGCCGTCCCCAGGGTTCAGGAAAGCCTCCTGAAGCCTGGGGACGGCGAAAAAGGGCCCAACCGGAAGTTTGGAAACGAACTTCCGGTTGGGCCGTTGGGCCGTTTTTCGCCGTCCCCAGGGTTCAGGAGCTTTCCTGAAGCCTGGGGAGAGCGGAAACGGCCGAAAAGAAGGCCGAAAATCAGCTGGCCAGCACGCGCATGCGCACTGGAGCTGACAGGGCAATGCCTCGCGTGCCCTCAGATATGGCTCCGCGTGCCACCTGTGGCACGCGTGCCATAGGTTCGCCATCACTGCCCTAAGAGGTCAAGCTTTCAAATTTCAAAGAATGAAGCAAAAATGTAAAATCACTAACATTATGGAGAGAGAGGGGGGAGGGAGGGAGGGAGGGAGGGAGGGAGAGAATACCTCCAAAAGGATTTTAAGCCCCCTCCGTAGAAGACCTATGCGCATTATTCTGTCTCCCTGGTCCTATTAAGGAGGATGCTATTTTCTCAAACATTTTACCATCCCCAAAATAGAAACCCAACACCACGATGTTCCTCATGTTGAACCAGAATCATATGCTGCGTTTGTCTCTTGCAATTCATAGGGCTCGGTGGGGGTCAGAGTTGGTAAGCCAAGTCAGAAGCCCAACCTTGAGGGATGGATGGCTTCTCCAGTCCCCCCCCCCCGATCTGAAAAGAAATGGGGGGTGGGGGGAAGAAGCGAGAAACCAGCCCCATTTTTTTTCCACGTTTATTAAAAATGATCCAGGCTTGTAAATTAATTTGTTTGTGTCATACAATGGCAGTGCAGATGGACTCATTAGCATGCACACAACAAATAATTAAGGATGCATTTTTTAGCTGGCCTTCCTAATGGGGTTTGCTGGGTTAATGATGTCAGTGCATAATTACCTTGGCTTGGGAGGCGTTAGGGAGCCCCCCCTCCCAACCAGGCAGGGCTGGCTAATAATGGTGGGTTGCCCCGGGAGAGGAAGGGGCCTCTTTGGAGCACACCTGTTTACCTCGGCAGAAAACGCCACCCTGCCCTCCGCTGCCTAAGCAAACAGGCATTATCGGCAAAACGTGCCGTGGGATGGAAACAGTGGCATTGAGGGGCCCTGCCAGAGCAGACGCTCCCGAAAACTGGCACGGAAGGAGCTTCTCTCTTAGCCACGAACCAGCTCTGCCCCTCGTTCCCGCCCTCCAGCCTTTAACCTAAAGCGGGGCAGCGAATGCAAAGGGCGCCTCGTGTTAAAAAAAAAAAATGTGAAAAAAGATGTCATCTTCTTCACAGCTACAGATTTAATCATATGCACCGCAGATTTAGCAGAGTAATCAATCAAATCTGTTTTAAATCAATGCAGAGTTCTTAATGAGATGAGAGCTTTGCCCAAACCGGGGGGTGGGGGGTGGGGGTGGGGGGG
>QLTV01003457.1:1300102-1312367 GCA_003457575.1 Thermophis baileyi
ATTTCTGGATGGGCAGCCACCACGGACCTCTGCAGCGCAAAGATGCAGGATTGTTCTTCCGTTCAGGGTCTTAACCAGGGGTGTCCAACCTTGGCCCCTTTAAGACTGGTGGACTTCAACTCCCAGAGTTCCCGGGCTGGAGAATTCTGGGAGTTGAAGTCCACAAGTCTTAAAGGGGCCAAGGTTGGACACCTCTGATCTAAACATTCCCAAGCTCTCATAAATGTTTCAGCTTTTGTCTGAGCCTGGTCTAATGCTCAGGGGTGCCTATTCAAATGGTGACCCTCCAAGAGACAGTTTGGGGGGGGTGGGGGTCTTCCTTGCCAGGGTCAAAGATGTACCAAGAATTGGAGACCATAAATCCAGAGTCAATAAAAGGGCAGTTGTGTCTCTTGTCAAGGACCCACGTGTTGACTTATATCAGCCAGGGTGGTGGGTCATCAGTGGGGGACATGGAGCGTAGCTGGTCTTGGAGCAAAGTAGAAAATAAAGGCCGGCTAACTTTACAGCTGTTAATAACATCTTGGTGCTAAGATAACGATATGGGCCATTAAGCCACACGCTTCAAGGTGCCAGCTGATGAGCAGGAATTCCAATCACCAGGTCTACCGGAGACGGAAGGAGCAGCTTTGGCTTGAGGAAAGAGCGAAGGGGCTTGGAGGCCCAACCTTTCTCAGTTAGGGGGTGGCAAGCAGCCGTAGCAGGGCCAAAGGTGAGGACATGAAGATGAGTCTTCCCAGATGTGCTCAACGGTGCCCAACTGGTAGCTGGCTTCTCCCAGTGACCAACTGGGTGTCCTTAGAAACTCTAGAACATCCAGTTCCAGAATTGCAGCAGACGGAGAGATCCGGACTCAAATTCATGCTCAATCCAGAAAATCTACCTGGCGACTTTGGGCCAGTTCCTATTTTCTAACACCTCAATGGTTTATTAGGACGATAGCAAATCTTGGAAGGAGGAGAAATGAGAATAGCTCTTTTTATTTCTCTTGAACGTAGCCGCAACAGGTTCCCAATTCAGCCTTCTAAGAGAGAAGCTGGACTCCAGTGGGACTGGCAGCTCCTTCTTGAAATGCCCTCTCTGCTTTCGGTCTGTGCCTGCAGCCGGTCACGATCTGTAGCTGCTTCCCATTAAGAAATGCCTGCGTACATCATCTGTGGTTAAGGCCAGCTCTAACCACAGCATGCCCTGAGCAAGTGTGGTTCCCGAGGGGTTCTCCAAGTCCTCCCAAACACAGCCAGGACAGAAACCTAAAGCTTTGGTCACTCTCTGCACCCAGGAGGCCGATCTTCCCACATGCAACCAGGACACAAACAGATCAAGAATCCAGGGATCCCAACTGTCCACCCAGGCTCTCCTTGCCTGGCCCAGGAGATGCCCTCATGAAGCCATTCGCACTGGGGGAAATTGCTAATGCGTGGACAAGCAAAAGTCCATCTTTAGAAGGTCTCGGCTGTCGTCACTGTGTTGATTGAAAGAACCTGCTTGTTTAGATCCAAAGTTGCATCTTCAGCCTGCAATTTTGGGGACTCTTAGAAGCAGGATTGGAGCTACACATCTTGTGGTCAACCCCTAACCCTGGGCATTTGGAGGAATCCAGCTTCTTCCTTAAACATTTCACTTAGCAGGTAAACAGAGCTCGTTTTATCAAGTCAAAACACATAAGCAACCTAAGGGGTTTCATCCAGCCATAGTTAAACACTAGCAAACCTCCCAAATTTCTAATTTGAATTCCCCAGAAAGCTACATTCCACCTCCTATGTAAAGTATTTCGGTTTCCCTCATATGCACAGCCCGGTCCTTACTTAGCAAACTATTTTTTTCCCCCTGTTGTGTTCCCGTCGAGAGGGAGCGACGCATGCAAAAGACAATGAAGAAATCAGTTGTCACTGCCACGCGAGTTAAAATGAGACTTAAATCAATCCATTCTCAACAATGACTTTAATTATGCTTTTAACATGATTTTACTGCTTCCTCTCCACCCTCCCTCTCCTCTCCGTGTCTGACAGAGATGCGCGCCTAGCCCGCTTCCCCACGCCACATCTGGGTGAACAATATCAGAAAAATTTATGATATTTCCCCCCCCCTTCCTGTAATTACAGACACGCAATCCCAGGCTCAGTGTATCAAAACACTTGCTGAGCAACACACTTTTTTCTCGGGTGAGGTTTGCGCAGACAGAAGCCATTCAAGCTCCAAAAGGAAGAGAGGAAGAGGAAAGGCAGGAGGAGGAGGAGGAGGAAGAAAGAAGGGAAGAAGGGCATGTGTACCAATCACTCCCATAAGCCCAACTGGAATTAAAACGTGTGTCAGATACTGGGATGTGCAGGTAGGACCTCAGTAGGACGATGGCTGCAGCTGTGTTGGGGTCTTCAGACCCTGGAAAGTCAGGGCCCCCTCGGCTCTCATTCCTAAGAGGGTCTTGTGTAACTAAGGCTGTTTCCAGCCACGGGGGCCACGGAGGGCTTTTCTCAACGGAGGTGGAGCTCCAGATCAGGGGTCCCGAATGCTCAGGATCACCTTCCTTATCTCCCCAAAGTTCCTGACTAGATCAAGAGCGCTTCCGGGGGGTGCAGTGCACACCCACCCCTTCCGAGCCTGCCTGAAGGAGGAGACGCAGCGTCCATACCTGGGGCTTTGAGCAATTGCTTGTAAACACTCAGGAACGCTGCCTCGGCTTCCTTGGTCCGTTTGCTGAGAGCAACCACCTGAGGGAAACATAAAAGCAAGACCCCGGCTGAGAAACCAGGCAGAGAAAGGGCACCACCAGAATAAAAGCTGCACCCGCTTTGGGGAATCACGAAGGAAAAGTTCCGTAAAATTAGAAAATACCCAGCTGTTTTTGCAACTGCAAATATTACCCTAGAAATCCAATCTCAACCTCAGCAAAGATCTTGTAGATAGATCCCAACTCAGTAACTTGACCAACTTCTAGTTAAGTAACCTCTGGTGGAGGAAAAATAATGTAGGAAGGGAAGGGAAGGGAAGGGAAGGGGAGGGGAGGGGAGGGAAAGGAAGGGAATACACGAGAATGACAAATTCTGAATATGGTTGATATTGAAAACTGTTTCTTCCTCCTGAAATTGTTTCTTCCTCCACCTGTCTTCCTCTATTCAGGTACAGTTTTCTTCTATGTAGAAATATTACAGACAGCTCTGTATTTGCTAACCATTTTATAAAACAGTGCAGTCCTCAACTTACAACCACAACTGAGCGCAGAATTTCTGTTGCTAAGTGAGACATTTGTTAAGTGAGGAGGGAGGGAGGGAGGGAGGGAAGGAAGGAAGGAAGGAAGGCTTCTCCCACTCCCATCCCCTTAATCTTAAAAGGACAAAAAAAGAGATTGCAAATCTTTCACCCAAGACTGAATTTAACTGGCTTGTCATTCAGAAGGGAAGCATTTACAATTCTCCAGTCACCAGAGCGAACTGCCTTCGCTGCTTCCCTCCCGTTCCCGGTGGAGATCGCCTTACCTTGAGCGCTCAAGCATGTTTCTTGCCTTCTTTACACTTTCAGATGGAGCTGAAATGTTACCAACCAATCCGTGGTCAGTTTCCACAAACCCAGAATCGGCTTAAAGCAGAAGCTTCTATCCTGGTTCAGTTACGGTTATAAAATAGAGGAACCTCCAATACATCCTGTTTTGGAACCCAAGAAATTGTGGCCCCAAATGGTGAGGGGAAATTTGGAGGAATGATAACTTGATAGGTGGAGAAATGGGGGAAATGGCTGGATCAGAGGAGGGAAAGAATCTACCCACTGTGTTACGGCTTGCCTGTTACGGCTCCTGGACTCTCACTCTGGAAGGTGCCCCTCAACAGTCTTGAGGTTTCTCATATCTGTTCTGGAAACAGGACTAAGTCCAAGAACGAGACGACTTCTCCTCATTGCCCCTTCTAACGGGCTTAGATTCAGGGGTCTCCAACTGTGGCAACGTTACGACTTGTGGACTTCAACCCCCAGAATTCCTCAGCCAGCTAGAATTCTGGGAGTTGAAGTCCACAAGTCGTACAGTTGCCAAGGTTGGAGACCTTGGCTCAGACGTTGGAAGAATGGCTTGGGGGGGGGGAACCAAGTAAACTCAAGAGACCTCAAAACCCCATCCTAGGAGTCCGGCTGAGAGGGCCAGGTGTTTCATCACCTGTCCAATGACCCAAAAGGGAAAGGAGCTCTCGCAGAGGGAAACCAGGGAAACTAAGGAACCAACAAGGCTCTGACGCTTGCTCTGGCTTGGCTCCCTGAATGAAGCGACACAACCCTGGCACACGTTCAGAGTTTGCTCAAGCCAGTCCTGGAAAATGCAGCCCAATGCCCCAAGAAGACAGCGGCTACAGCCAGCCAGCCGGCCAAGGGATGCTTGCATGGTAGGTCCATCTGTTCCTAGCCCTTGGCAGAGAAGCTCTGAGAGGTTGGTCAAGCTGAGAAGATCAGCAAGGGAGATGAATGTAGCCCATTCCCCAAATATTCTGTCCTTGCTCCCTGGAATCTGAACCCCCTCCCTCCCTCCCTCCCAGCCTCCTCTGACTTTTAAACCTCGACATATCATTAACTTTTTCCTTCTCTGCGTGTTTCTCTCTTTCTGCCTTCCACGCACCCGACTCAAGGTGAGAGAAAACACAACTGCGCACTCCGGAACGACACAAGATTGATGAATTACATTTCTGCTCCGGGTCTTTTCCATGGCTGGTGATTTTCCAGCAAAGCAATTATCACCATAGAATACATAATGGCCTAATTAATTACTACTGTCAGACCGGCCTCTATGCTATGATTATACCTTATCAAGGCATCTCTCTCTCTCTCTCTCTCTCTCTCTCTCTCTCTCTCTCTCTCTCTCTCTCTCTCTCTTTAAGCAACACGGAGAAGCAAAAAATATTATTGCAATGGACAGTTGTTGTTGTTTTAAGTTGCCTTCTGTCTCTGCCTCTCCTTCCTCCTGCCTTCAATCTTTCTGTTGATATTTTGTCTGGGTTTATACACAAACAGCTCAAAAATGCCTTTAAGTGTAATTATTCCCATTCAAGCTTTAAAAGCAAAGAAGAAGCTTAAGGAGCAATGGAGCAATGGCTGACTTAAAGGAGAAGAAGAGGAGAGGAAAAAGAGTTTTAATAATCTACGCAGCCAAGAAGATGATGCTACTGAAGGAAAGGAAGTTGCTGCTGGCCATCCATTTTTGTCATAATACTTCCTGACAGACACAATAATGCTGTGGCAAAACTTTTTTTTCCTTATCCTCCCCAAGGATGTTCCTTTCATTACAGGTAGAACTTTTTCAACAAAGCCCATCTCTCGTGCCACAGGGCACCCACTTCCCATCTCTTCCACCCCTTGGTGGGAATATCAGCCGGGTTCAAGGAGGACCAACAAGGTCTCCCAGGTTTCTGACGGTGGCCTCAACCGTAGAATGCATGCTGTCTGCTCCAAGCCCTCCTCCAAATGCTCTCGGCCCCTCAAAATCATTTCCATCCCCCCCAAACAAGTCTTTCTATCAAATGTGACCCTTGGGAGCTGCTGGGGAGGATGGGTTTCAAACTCTGACACTGCCCAAAGACAAAGCATTTTCTCGCCCGAGGAGGACACAACGGTGATGCCCAGGACTTGGTATATGGCCACAGCCCACGATTCTATCTAGGGAAGAGAATGATGGGGACAAATGGGGTGCCCCTGAGCTCACCTTTCCATAAAACCTGACAGGTAGATAAGGCTCGGTTTTTATTTTAAAAGAATGATGTAAAATGCACAGGAATGAAAGAGCGATGTCTTCAAAACTGCAGCTGTTGGTCTAAATTGTGTTGGCTTTCTCACACTTCCTTTTTGTTAAAGCCAACTAGCTCACGAACATGGTCTGATTTTCTGAAACTGGGGACCCCATTCCTCTGGAACTGTGGCCTGTCTCCCCGTTTTTTTACACGGGTCCTGTGGGGCCTTTTTTCCCCCCCTTTTCAAGTTAGCACTTTTGCATTGTTTTAATAATGGCTTTTTAGCATATGGCTGGTGTTGTTTTACGTTCCTAATTACTGCATTATGTAAATTATGCTTTTAATGGTTGTTTTTAATTAAGCTGTTTGTTTTGCATTCTTTTGACCATTAGCCATTCCGTGGTGGAAGAGCAGGGGATAAATCCAAGAAATAAATATGCAAGGAAGCAGTTTTGGAGCCCTGAATTGGGAGGGAAAGCAGATTCTTGAAAGTCAGCTAGCTGAGGATGAAGTGGCCCAGAATCTGGATATTTGAAATAGTCTCAGGATGTCATCGTGAGAGAGAGAGCATTTCTGGGGTTATTTGCCTTCCTTAATTTATTATCTTAAAACTATTTTTTTTCTCAGCAACTGAGAAGTGGGAGAAATTAGCTGACCCAGCCATGATTCTTTTGACTTGCTGCTCTACCATCCAGTCAATGTTTCACCTACATTTTCATATAAGAAAACTTTTAATTTAGATATTTTCATCCCTCCAAGAAGAGGAGGAGGAGGAGGAAGAGAGAGAGAGAGAGAGAGAGAGAGAAGGAAGTTTCAAATAATGACTGTAATAAATGAAGGTAATTAATTGTAGTTTGTTCCTTAACTGTCTAGTCAGCTTAATTTTACCTTTTCATCTAATAATGAGAAAATAATTTTTGTGCTCTGAGGGTTAATGATATGTAACTGCAAGAGCTGCTAATTGCATGTTGCAAACTATTCATCAGAATCCCCATCTGTGCTACTTGATTATGTTTGCTAAATTATTGCTTTGAATTATCTTTCATAAAGCAACTTTTGTAATTAGCAGGGCCCTGGCTCTGCTCTTTTTGCTGTCTGAAAGGAAGAAAAACAAAAAAGCAAACCAAGAAAAAGAACTTCGGCCATTTCAATCTGTCGTTGTTCTACTTCCGTCACTGGCAGCCTTTTGTCTTTCCTGGGATGGAAAAATTAAACTTGGGGTCTTATTTATCGAAATCAGGTTATGAGAGAAATGTCCACCTCCTGGGCAGAAGCTCTGCTATTCATTCGTTCATCTCACCCACCAGCACAAAATTTGCAGAAACCCCAGGTCTGCTAGCAATCCACAGAGCCATCAGGGTGGGTTGGGGGTACTGCCCCTATTCTCAAGGCCAGGGGTCTGCAATGAAGGGGACAGTCACAGATAGATCCTATTTCTCCTGCAGATGTCCTTGGGTTGCAAAAGGGCTGGGGGAACCCCTTTTTTCTCCTACCTTTTCTCCTACCTTCCATTGAGTCACCATTTCTACATTCTAATCAATCATATTCATTGCCTTCGTTCTACCTGGAGACCCCAAAGGTGAAATTCCCTGGGATACAGGTAAACCCCCAAGTGGCCTCAACAGCTCTGAGAGCTAACAACCGACCTTCAGAATGCCAACCACCAGATGACTGCAAAGAATATAAATCCTTCCATTCCCTACCAATTAGTTAGAACTGAAGAAGCTTCTTGGTTGAAAAGCAAAATATTTTCAAAGGGAAAATCAAAAAACAAACAAGTCCACTTGCCTTTTGGAAAAAGCACCTTTGGGACAACCATGACCTGGATGATGGAGAGCCTCCATAGACATTTTACTTGGAGATGTAGGGAGGATCCAGGAAGATCAAATGCCCTTCATTGATAGGGCACACAGTCGATGGAAGAAGATCTTGGCCCCAAGGGCCTTACAAACTCTAACTGAAGGAGCCAATTCCAGAGGTTAACCTCAGAGACTGAGTCACCTTCTAGCACTGATGATGTTACCTACTTGGGGAGTAAACATCTACAAGAAAACAACAGTCCCAGGAAAGGCTCACATTGTTCCCAGTCACTGATCAGGATACAGAGGTCAGGACCGCACCACAAAACCATGGACTACTTCTCTTTGTCCAAGAAAACCATTCTTGGCTCTTGTTGGCTATCTAAATCCATTTTCTCTTCTTCTCCCAGAAGATCTACAGACTAAGATGAATGTCAAATGTAGTTCATTCTTCATAAAAATGAAACCGATGCATCCATTGTTCGACTGAGCCATCTCTGATATGCTTTATTTTCTTATAGAAAGACTGTTTTTCACTGGCAGGGTAGCTTCAAACACTCAGCCCAATCTCCTCAGCTTAAGACATTCAGGGTGTAATTTCACAATGCAGATTCTGCTGATTATATAAAGTGGCCTTAAGGCTTAAATAGATGAAATACAGAAAAAAAAAACCACATATCTACATCCTGTATATTTAATCTGCTTGAAATCCATATTACAGTCCTTCAGAAACTTGATGCTTGAAATAATGAAAAAATACAGTGGAAGTTGTAAGATCGCAATACAAATGTCCTTCAACATGCTCAGGGAGGGACACATTATCCCTTCTTTCCATTCTCTCAATAACTCTCAATCAACAAATGCTCTGTCTTACACTTTGGCAAAAAGAATCTGAACACAAAATACAAGCTTGGAGGACACGACCTTGTAGACGACCCTCATTCTGTCAAGGATCTTGGAGTACTCATAACTAATGATCTAAGTGCCAAAGCCCACTGTAACAACATTGCCAAAAAGGCACTAACAGTAGTCAACTTAATCCTGCGTAGCTTCTTCTCTGGCAACATTACACTGCTAACTAGAGCATACAAAACATTCGCTAGACCAATTCTTGAATACAGCTCTCCTGTCTGGAACCCGCACTGCATATCGGACATTAATACAATTGAGAGAGGCCAGAAATATTTCATGAGAGGAGTCCTCCACTCCTCTACCTGACTCTGCGGTTTCTTCCCCAAACCCAAAAAACTTTAACCTTAGACTGTCTACTGTCGACCTCACCCTATTCCTAAGAGGTCTGTAAGGGGCGTGCATAAGCGCACCAGCGTGCCTACCGTCCCTGTCCTACTGTCCTATTGTCCTCATCTATCTGTATTCACTTTGATTATGTTTATGTTTATACCTATACCTGCTATCTTGTATATGTTTGACAAACAAATAAATAAATAAAAATAAATAAACTTGGTGAGGAAGGTCAGGGTTGAAAGGAAGGGAGGTCCACAGCTCCAAATATCTGCAAATACCACAACTTTTTTTCAGGTCTATAACAGACGCAAGCTTTGCATTTTGAACAAGAGCTTCCATTTTTCATTACATTTGCACCCTCTCTCAATTCGGAGTCCCCGGTTTGGTTCACAATTTTTTCTACCCATGGTAAAAAAACAAAAAACAAAAACAAAGGTACCTTGTTACTGGTCTCTTCTTACCTCTGCCTGGAAACTTTTTAAGACAGGAGCCACCATATCTCGAACCTCCTGAAGGAAAGGGGGGGGGGAGAGAATGGATGAGAATTCTCCTGTTTAGACCTCTAAGGTTCAAGGGAATGGAGTTCAAAATTTGGCTCTTAACTCAGATTCTCAACTTAAACGTTAAGTGTATAGTATTTGTGGCCATATTTAAGCATTAATTAGGGGGAGAGGGAGGGGGAGGAAAGAGGAAAGAGAAAGGAGGAGGAGGAAGGAGAAGGAGAAGGAGGAGGAGGAGGAGGAGGAGGAGGAGGAGAAGAGGAGGAGGAGGAGGAGAAGAGGAGGAGGAGGAGGAGGAGGAGGAGGAGGAGGAGGAGGAGGAGGAGGAGGAGGAGGAGGAGGAGGATTGACTTAAAAATTTAAGTTTTGAGGAGAAGCAAGACATCCTACCTCAGGTACATTTCTTTTAAATTCCTGGCTGAGTTCAATTAAATGCTTGTGTGAATGTTCGCTTTCCTCCTGACGGGCAGCCAGTTCAGAAGCCACAGAATTCAGCTCCTTCTGGAACAAAAGAAACAAAAAAGGAAACATTACGAGAAATACAAGAATGTTAAATGCAATTATTTTCCTCAGCTATTTTGCAACGCTACCTTGAGCATCAAAAGGCACAAAGTAGCAAACAGCCACCTATCCTGTAGCCACCGATAACCTGCCAGGAGTTTTGAAAACTCTGCCATTTCTTTTGGACCTTAAATCCATTCAACTGCCACACCTGGACTTTCAAGTCAAGAGTAGGCAAGGTATGGAATAGGACAAAGCCAATTCTTCATGAAAGGACCCTATATCTCGTGACGCCTGTCACTCCATCTACCAATCCCAATATCTCAAAAAGAGACCAAATAGCACATTCACAAAGGAAGAACAAACCATATCAGATCGGTTTGCATGTAAACAAATAAATACAGATGGGGGGGGGTCAAATTAATGAAGCACTCAAGGGATCAATGTTTTAATAAGCAGATTTCTTTGGGGGGTTTTTTTCTTAGCAACTGCAAGGAAAACATAGCAATCACATCAAAATAATAAGAGCACCATATTGCAGTCCACGCTACCATCCGCTAAACGCATCGACCATGGAAGGAAGACGTCCAGATTGTAACTAATTTAGGTGTGTGGCTTTTTGTGTGTGTGTGTGTGTGTGTGTGTGTGTGTGTGTGTGTGTGTGTGTGTAAATAATCTTTTAAAAGATCTGGTTGGCTTTTGAATTTCATGGGATTTGGAGTGGGGTTTTGGAAGGAAGTTTTTGCCGGCTCGGGAATTCTGGGAGTTGAAGTCCACCCATCTTAAAGTGCCCACGGTGGAGAAACCCTTCTTGAAAGCAATTAGATCATCAACCGTGAACTAAATCCATGGCTCTCCTTCCCAGTTCTTTCCTGCCCTGATCTTTCTGGGTCTAGGGAGGAAAAGCCAGATGGTTGTTTTCAAAAATGACAGAGCCCGGCCTCTCCCTTAGGGCAGAGATGCAGGAAAGGTGCTGCCACCTTTCCGATGCAAAGAAGACAGGAGCGCAAGACAGATAGCGGCACGGCAGCCTCTCGGTAGACAGGCGATTTCCAGGAGCCATCAATCATTTTCCTACAGAATATGTAAATTCCAGATGCTAAAGATGTATGGGGCGCGTTACCAGGGGGTGTCGATTGCGTGCCCAAGTCGCCCAATGAAGCTCCTTTCGGTCTACGGTGAACCGGAGGGATGCCAAGCTTTCTGCCTTTTATTGGATCGTATCAATATTTCATCGTTGGATGTAAAGGAAAGGGGAGCAGATTAAAAAACATGACCCGTGGAGGAGGAGGGGAAGAGAGAGAGAGGAGGGGGAGGGAGAGAGGGAGAGGGAGGGAGGAGAGAAAGCAGGGAGCCAGACCTGGCAATTGGCTGTGTTTTATGAGCTTTAGGGCAGGGGTCTCCAACCTTGGCAACTTTAAGCCTGGCGGACTTCAACTCCCAGAATTCCCCAGCCAGCTGGCTGGGGAATTCTGGGAGTTGAAGTCTGCCAGGCTTAAAGTTGCCAAGGGTGGAGACCCCTGCTTTAGGGCACATCCTGCAAAGACCCAGATCCGGGTTCAGAGATGCAGTTTTCATCTGTTTCAGGGTAGGAGACGGGAGGCAAAGGGCAGCCCCAGGGGTTAGGCTACCAGGGGGTCAATCAGCAACAAATTCTGGCCTCAAAAACAAACCCCCAGGGTTGGTTGTACCAGGAAGCATTGATGCAAGTGGGGTGGCAACAGTGCCCTCCTGTCCGAGAATGCTACACAGCATCTCTGCACGAGTCCCTGGCCTGGGCTGGCCTCCTTCCCAAAAGGCAATACACAGAGAGCATAGAGTCACACGGGTGGGCAACGACCAGGCAGATATAAAAAGAAGAAGATGAGGCAGATAGCAGTGGTGGAGAGAAGGAAGGAAGGAAGGAAAGAAGGAAGGAAGGAAGGAGATGGAAGAAGGGAAGGAGAAGGGAAAGGAAGGAAAGAAGAAGAGAAGGAGATGGAAGAAGGCAAGGAGAAGGGAAAGGAAGGCAGGAAGAAGAGAGTGGTGCAGAAGAAAAACAGATGGAGGAGAAGGACAACCATTTTGTGAAACAACCTATAACAGCCTGTCAAAATTCTGCCTTCCCCCAATCTCCAAACAAATGACCTCCCTGGGACAGACAACAGGAGTGGACAAACAGGGCCTCCAATGGCCCAGCTACTAAGCTGACTGGCGGGTGGATTTTAATCAGAAAGCCAAAAGAACAACTAACCGGGATGAACAGTTAACCTGGATGAATAAACTTAGTCATTAGCACTCCGGAGTCGCCAGCAGATTCCCCCTCCTGATACGAAAAGCCTTCAATAGTACAGCTTCCCCCCCCCCGGCCTGTGCCTCCCACCTCTCCGGACCCCTCTCTTCCCCGAGAACAAACATCTCAAGCACGCCTCTGAAAACCGCTGTCCTTCCGTCTTGAGATGCCAGTACAATAATTTCGATCAAGCATCCGAAGCCAGAGATTCCATTTTAGATTAGGGGAGATGACAGCTGAAAAGGGGTG
>QLTV01003457.1:1312579-1330566 GCA_003457575.1 Thermophis baileyi
CTGGGGATGGACTCCTCCAGGAGGGGCCATAAAAAGAGGAGACTAGGGGGCTGAATACATTCAAGGTTTAGCCCAGGAAAAATGAACGGAACTGCCAGATAAAGAGGGAATATAAAATACAATTCCTGCATCTAATGGCCATGGCCATGGTCATTCATCCTCCAGCCCAACCCAAAACTTCAAGCATGGTTGCAGAGCGGCTGAAAGTCTCAACTCTGAAGCAAACCCAGCAAGTAGCCTTAAGTCAAGGAGACGTTTCTTCCCACCAGTATGAAGGTGGAGACAGGAGGAACTACGGGGCTGTCCCACCTAGATTGGTTGGTTACCTGGAGGCAGGTGATAGGTCTCTGCTGATGGTCTCCTCCTCAGATCAAAGGTTGGCCAACCAAAGTCCAAAAATTCCCGCAGGGCCGAGCTTGTGTGGCTTGCAAAGCAAAACGGTCACTACAGCATACAATCTAGAGCAGGGAAGTCCGACCTTGGCCATTTTAAAGACCAGTGGACTTCCAGAATTCCCCAGCTGGCCATGTCCAGGGGTGGAGGGCTGAGTGGACAAAGGCCCAGCTCGTTCCATGCCCTTCCACTGCTGGTGGATGCCAGTTGGAGACAGGAAAGCTGTCCTGCGGAGGAGACGGCCAAGAGGCCAAAGGCTGTGATCTCATCCAGATCCTGGATCAGATCTGTCAAAATCTGGTTCGGATTCAAGTCAGGCAGAAGGGACAGCAGTGCAATTTTGGAGAAGGGGCCATTTGGAAGAAGGTGCTTTTGGTGGGGGAAGGAGACCCATGTGGCTCACCCCATCTTTACCCAATCCACCTTTTTGCAAAGGGGCCAGACTACAACTCCCATCACTTCCAGCAAAAAAGGCCATTTCCACCCACCCCTCCACGATAGTTTCCTATTCCTTTGGTCCAACTCCAAAGGAGCCCCTTCCTCACTCCCTGCTCAGACCCGCTCCCCAAATGGGTGTCTCCTCCTCTCTGTCCCAAATAGTCCCTTGGAGAGGGCTACCAGCAACCGGTTCCCCACGCCGGGGAGGGCTCCAATCACAGATGCACAGAGAGGAGAAGAGAATACCAAATTCCAGTCCTCAAAAGATATGCAAATCGGCTAATCAAGCAGACTATTATTGCAGATCCTGGCAGCAACAACTTATCCTACGAGATAAGTGATCAACCACTAATATCCAATTGTGCGCTGGCTTTACTACCCCATAGACGTGTGTGTGTGTGTGTGTGTGTGTGTGTGTGTGTGTGTGTGTGTGTGTGTGTGTGTGAAAAAAGCATTTCTAATTACAGCAAAATTGTCCTTTCCCCCTGAAAACATTTCATCAAGCTGCTCCCCCCCCCCCAAGTTGAGAGGAAAAAATAAATCTGACAGCAATAAGGATGGTGGATATTTTTTTTTCCATCTGAGGAGGGAGGGGGAAGAACCGTTCCTGGGGAAGGGGCACAAATGGAAGGCAGCAAAACCTAACAGGATGAGAAAAAGGGCTTTGTATATTTCAGAGATTTGCAATAAAAGCTGGGTTTCTAGTCCTCATGGTTGAGCCCCCAGACTAAGTCTACCCTTTGCGTTAGGAGAAAACCTTGAATGGAATGGAATGGAATGGAAGCTGGAAGGGACCTTGGAGGTCTTCTAGTCCAACCCACAGCCTAAGCAGGAGACCCTATACAATTTGAGATAAGTGGCTGTCCAATCTCTTCTTAAAGACCTCCAGTGATGAAGCAAGCTGTTCCACTGGTTAATTGTCCTCACTATTAGGAAGTTTCTTCTTAATTCCAGGTCGCTTCTCTCCTTGATTAGTTTCCATCCATTGTTTCTTCTCCTGCTCTGCTCTGCAGGACTTCTGATACCGGGGAAATTGGACATAATCGGAAATCCCTCAGAAAACTTTCCACTTCTATCTTCTCCATAAAAAGCCCAATCAGAGACTGGCAGCTTTCCCAAAGCTTAATCTGAGTGGCAGGATCCTCTCCTGAAAATAACATATGCTGCCATTCTCCCCCCCCCAACCCCCCCCCCCCCGCTATTTGAATGTGTCTCAGGCTCTGGCTATAACTTTGTCAGCTACAATTTAACTGCCAATTTAGGCAGGAAAGCTCATAATTAGAGTAAAAGAACGAGTGCTCTCCGGTTATTGATAGACCGAAAATCCAAGTTTCCCTGGAGCCTGCCGACATTGTTAACCCCTTCTTGCTTTGGCATCGGAGATCCCCAGTCCGTGGGATCCGGCAGGTGGGAGGAAAAATGCCAGAGGGTGCCAGGAAGAGACTTCCTTAACTCTGGATCGACTGGACGGAGGGATATTCTCCTCGGAAGCCTTGGAGAAGGAACCATCTCTTTCCACCGGGCAAAATATGGGAAGGGAAAGAAATTGCTGACGGTGCCCACTGGATTCTGGAAATGCCAAGGCTGGTCAGACCAGGAGGAGCCGTGCCCGCTGGCGGGTCTCAAGGTAAGAGCTGACATCGGTTTCCTGCCTCTGGTGGGGAGAGGCAGCGTGGGGGCTTTTAAACGGCAGGAGGAAGACGCCACGGGGCCCAGCCATTATACACTTTTATTGATGCTGTTCTGAAGAAAGCTAATCGATATATTAGATTTCCCCCAGAAAGAAAAACAGCAGTCGCTTGAGAGTTTTCCAACCAGAGTTTGCAATGGCACAGGCTGGAGTGATCGCCCAGCCCGCCCCTGGCTTTCCTGGCTGCCTGCGGGTGCCAACAGCTTGCCAAAGAAGAGGAGGAGGAGGAGGAGGAGGAGGAGGAGGAGGAGGAGGAGGAGGACGACTGAACGTTTTTAATCAGCGTAAAAGGCTTTGGGGGTCAATGGCACTACGCCTGATCACCTGGACAGGTTTCTTGGATTTTAAAAGAAGAGGGGAATGAAGTCACCACCAAGGTTGGAGAGGCCTCTAAACCCCGGCGGAAGACAAAGGGCCTCTTAGAACTGCAATGGGGCATCTGGGGACACCGTAAGACTGTGGACTCCGCAAAGGTGGAGAAAGCTGGTTTTTTAGAGCGCTATTTCTCAACCTAGACATTGATGGGTGGACTTCAACTCCCAAAATTCCCCAGCCTGCAAAGTCCTTCCATCTTCAAGTTGCCCAGGCTGAGGACACTGATTTAAAGCCTTGGTTAGACCAACCCACTGAGCTCCAGAAACCATAGAGTCTGTTCTTTAGGGAAGCCAGATCCTGGGAATTCTGGGAGTTGGAAGTCCATCCGTCTTCAAGTGGCCCAGTTGAGAAGCACCGCCTTAGAGAAACAACAGATCTCATCCTAAGACTTCAAAATAGCTTTCCAAGATCTTTTTGGGAGTCTCACTGTTGACCCAAAGTTGGGGAATTCTGGGAGCTGGCATTGGAGAAAGCAGTTGAGAATGTCAGCTGGGGAATTCTGGGAGTTGAAGTCCAGCCATCTGAAAAGTTCCTGAAGTTGACAACTCCTGTTCTGGGGAGACTGGGGAGGAAGGATGCCCGATTACCCAAAATTTATCTAAACCACATCAAATCTAACCCAATCATCCGTAACGTGATTACACAACCACGGAGTGAGCGGACTTATGTTGAGAAGGCAATGTTTATCCAGGATTGTATAGGTGGTTTAGGGGACCCTGAGAAACAAGAGGAGAATTGGGGAGGGGGGATCACACAGGCACAGAACCTGAGATCGTTTTATCTTGGGGGGGGGAATGGGAAGGACTGGGGATGCATTGCAACTAATTGCAATCAAGAACAGACATCTAACGCAAGTGATGGGCTCAGCAAAAAAAAAAAGAAAGAAAAAAGAAAAATTTGCTGCTGAGAGGGGCAAAATCTTTGTCTAAAAATAATCAGCCATTCCACACGCCACTGGTTGTTGTTGTTGTTGGGTTTGATCCCCCTCCCTCCATCTCTCCCTTTTTGCTAGAATGGTAATCGATGCTGGAGGCTTTGAATTCCATCAATTTATGGATCTGCCCCAACTCTGCGCCTGCCTGCCTGCCTGCCTGGCGATTGTCTGCCAGGGCTGGTGGAAAGGGAGCAAGCGGGGAGGCAGGAAGGCCGCAGCTGCACACTCAACACACACACACACACACACACACACACACACACTGTGGGGGTAGAGCAGCTCAGGGACCTTCTGCGAATTCCTCGATTCCTTCTCAAACATCCTCCGTCAGCCTAAGGCTCAAACCTGCCCATCAACCCTTGGCGTACAGGTACATAGAAACTATACACGCCACGCTATGCAGAAGGTACCAAATGCATCCAGGCAGAAGGCAGAATTCTCCTGGCATGTTTGCATGCGTGAGAGAATGGACACAGAGCATCCCAATACGGTAGATGCACACAAACCAGCAGATAGGTATAGGTAGGTATATCTACACGGTGAGAAAGGGGATGTGGGGGGGGGGGAGGGGCAGAAAATGGGGGGAGAGAAGGACAATCCCTGGAGAGATTCTCAACAGTTAAAGATTAGCCCGAGCTTTCTGAGACGCCAAATTTTTTGAGGGTTATCGATCAATAAATCAAATCAGCGTCCAATCAATCGCCCAATCAGGAGCGTCTCGCCGATGCATTACTGCTGGCGCCTTCGAACCCGGCCCGGCCTTCGGTGGCTTTCATCAAAACAGAGCTGGGCTGGCACGGGGCCAGCTCCCACCCTCTGCCTCCACAGACTCGGTGGCGCAGCAGCCTGGCGCAAGAACAATAAATTTCTCATCTAACAGCCGATCAAGAAACAAGGTGAACATCTGTTTTGCTGCAACGGAGACGCGTGCCGCACTTCTGGGGGAGCTGCAAACCGGCTTCGGAGGGGCCCCCCAAGACTGCTTCTGACTGCTAGGGGTGTGCAGGGCTCTCCACACAAGCAGGGGGGGGCATTTGCACGCCTGTTTGTGTGTGGGGGTGTGTGTGCATTTGCACTGCCATAGGGGGAGAGAGTACCCACCTATTAATCGAGGGAGGAAACAGTTGCCCCTTGCCCAAGCCAGCTCTCTCTGCCCCCATCTTCTCACCCCACTGCAAAAGGAAAAGCGGGAGAAAGGGCCACTGGTCCAGTCAATAATAAAAGCTGCCCAGGGATGGAGGTGGTTTTATGATGCCCATTAAATAGCCCTGTAACTCCATTAAAAGTTGTTTATCCCCTCTAACTATTGCCAAGTATTTCTCCTCACCCATAAACGGGGGTGGGTGGGGGATGGCGCAGTGGTTAGAGTGCAGTACTGCAGGCTACTTCAGCTGACTGTTCAGCAGTTCAGCGGTTCAAATCTCACCGGCTCAAGGTTGACTCAGCCTTCCATCCTTCCGAGGTGGGTAAAATGAGGACCCAGATTGTTGGGGGCAATATGCTGACTCTGTGAACCGCTTAGAGAGTGCTGTAAAGCACTGTAAAGCGGTATATAAGTCTAAGTGCTATTGCTATTGCTATTGCTATGGGATGGTGCACTGTGTCAGGGTATGTAGATTTAATAGCTGTAAGCTGATGAGAAGTTGTAAGCGAAGGCAACTGGAACAGGGGTGGGTTCTGGATTTTCTTACTGCCAATTCGCTCAGGGATGCACCGCATGAGCGTGCACGCATTGCGCACCGTGCGGGCAGGTGGCGGGCGCATGTGCAGTAAAAAAAAAAGCTCTGTGCATGCGCAGAAGCAAAAAACAAGATGGCGGCACCTATGGCACTGCCGAGAGAACTGGCTCAGGGGCGTGGCAGGCCTCAGTTGCTGCCGGTTCCAGCGACCCAGGCCGCCACATTACTAACGGTTCTACAGAACCGGTCTGAATCGGTAGGAACCCACCTCTGAACCGGAAGCTGATGCAATGTGAATGAGACAGCAGGGTTACTGCCACTTTAAGAAGTGGGTAAAAAAGCTGCCTATTTAAGGGAAGCCATTAGAGGGCGTTTCCCTTCTCCTCATGTTCTCTCCTCATGTTCCGTGTAGTCTCATTGCTCTTCTCCCTATATCAGTAGCTGTATAAAGGTATTTAACCACGTATAAGTTTGTATATATTTAGCTGTACATAAACCACTATTAAGTATCTAAAAGGCTCTGCGTGCTGTGTGTTTTGCTCCTGGGTTTATCTCATAATACTAATCACGCTGCCTAAACTCTGACACACTGGATCATCCAGGAGGCTACCCAGCCCGCAGCAAGGATGACCAAACTGCATGAAGGAGGACACTTCAATCCCACAGCCCCCTCCCCAAAATGGCCTGAGGAGCTTCCGCAACCCAGAAACAAGAGACGGGAAAGTGGATAACTGTTCTATCTCAGTAGGTGAGGATCAAGGATAGGCTGCCCCTGCCCCTGGAGGTTCTGCTGGGCTGCTGAGGGTAAGAACCAATCAACTGGCTTCTCTCCTTTTGGGGTCACTGAGTTCCTGGGGCAAAAAGGAAGCCAGATTCTGATTTTGAGGAACCGTAAAAACCTCACATTGATAGATCAACTTCACTTGCCTCTTAATGGGGGGTGGGCTGCTTTGGCTGTGGGGAGAGGGTGGGTCGATCTGGGAGATGTAAAAGGGGTACAATGGGGCCCCCTTAAAAAGAGAGGGGACTGGCCAATCCCCCTTGACGTGGTGGCCATGCCTTGTCCCTTCCTACCTCTCTCCCTTCTTTAAATCCGCCCCCCCCCCCCCGCAGCCCTCAGTTCTTCCGATTCACAGTGCATTTTGAGACACGTTGCTTCCCTGGGGGGGGCAATGGGGGGCGGCGGGAGAGGCATTCATCTCTTTATGGTGAGGCTGCTCTGAGTCCAGGGACTCGCTTTCAACCCCGCCATCTGCCAAGTATCAGATCAAAATCTGAGTTGGATTCCATTAAACGCAAGTCTCTCTTTCTTTCTTTCTTTCTTTCTTCCTTTCTTGCCTCTCCCTCTCCAGCCCCCCCCCCATTAAAAAAAAGAAAAGATAAAGACATACTTTTTTTTTCCTGAATCTGCCCTGAATGGGAGCCTCTCTCTCTCTCTCTCTCTCTCTCTCTCTCTCTCTCTCTCTCTCTGTATGCTTGTTGTTTTCCCCAACCAAGAGAAGCAGCATGGAAAGCAAATAAGAAAAGGCGGTGAACGAAGCAGCCAGCCTTGAACCAGAGACGCTGAGGGTCAATGCCAAAGCCAACAAAATCACTTCCCTGGCCAGGTCAAGCCTCTTGAATCTGCCCTGAATGGGAGCCTCTCTCTCTCTCTCTCTCTCTCTCTCTCTCTCTCTCTCTCTCTTTGCATGCTTGTTGTTTTCCCCAACCAAGAGAAGCAGCATGGAAAGCAAATAAGAAAAGGCGGTGAACGAAGCAGCCAGCCTTGAACCAGAGACGCTGAGGGTCAATGCCAAAGCCAACAAAATCACTTCCCTGGCCAGGTCAAGCCTTCCCGGCCCCACGAGAGTCACCACCTTTCACCCAAAAGAAGCTCTAGTCTCCACTCCTTAACCTGCCTCTTTCCCCCAGCTGGGACAACCCGTCTGGAAGGCTGCAGCTGAGGAGATGCGAATGCTGGTGAGAACCATCCGTGGTCCTCCTGACCTGGAATCGTACAAGTATTGTTCTGTGTGTAAACTGCACTTCAGGAGTCTGGGGGATCTCAATTGGACCCCTGAGGCTCCTTCAGTTGATGGGATGGTTCTGAAGCTGTGTGCATGGAGATTTATTCCATCTATACACAGGGTGTTCTCAAGAGGATGGGTTCCTCCATGCACAAGGTGGATACCCTTATACAATGAACTTGGCATTATGTGTCCCATCGTGACCTCTGTTGACTTCCCCTGGCTCACAGGAAGACCTGCTGCTCTTGGTTCAAGCATCTCCCTTGCGTGCTATAAGAGAGGCTAGCCTTGGTCCTGGTCACTTCCGGTGAACAAGCCTTGTGGAGCAGGAACTAAAAGACAAGCTTCTCTTCCCCACAAACCAGCTTTCCAACAATGGCTGTGCGTGACGGGGGTTGCATCTCAACGGGTTTTGAAGGTGCCAAGTTGGCGACTGCTGGCCTCAAAGCCTGATTTCCAACTCTTTTGTCATTCTGCATTTCAGCCTAAGGGTGAGCCCTCAGGCATGTGTGTTTCCCACCCCAGTTCAAATGTTTGGGGAAGGAAGAGCAAACACCCCACTCTTGCATTGATTAGGACAGTCCATTGTTCGCCCACAGTGCATAAGTAAATACCTTTTAAATCCAAGGAGAAAGGTATCTCAGGATGCTGTCCAATCCCCTACGAGGGGGAAGGGGCTTAAATAAATGTAAAAAGAGACAATTGGATTGCTTTTGCTAAAGGATGGGGAGGAAAGAGACCGACCGGCAACCCCGGGAGAAGGAAATCTAGAGTGATCCAATTCCCTTTGTGGTACAGTAAATAATTCTTTATTACACTTTGATGTATCTTTCCCCTAATGACTTTTAAGGGCAACACAATAAAATTGGAAAAAAAAGGGAGGGGGGGGAGAAGGGCTGCAAGGAACAAATGCTTAATATTCAATAAATGTGTCAATTTCACATAGAGAGGCAAATGGGCCTCTATTGAGGAATTGGTAAATTTCCTTGGAGGAAAGTAAGTGCATTTTAGCCTTCAAGGGGTCCCCAGCGAAATGGAAATGGAATGTGATTTGTGATAAAACTCAGCTGCTCCATAAAAGACATTAAATAAATGTTGCTCTTTCACTTGCGAGATAGGGAATTGATTGCATTATAGACCTGCTCCAAGGCGCGCAGTTTCTCCCCCCCTCCCCACAAGGGATCTGGCTGGTCGGGCCACATTTTAGAAGCCGGGAGAACAGAGGCGATTTAGATGACATCTTAACTCACCGGCTAATGGCGGCCACCAATTTGGAGGTGGAGAAGAAACCTGCCTCTGTCTGACTTATTTTTTGTGCCTCTGTCTGACTTATTATTTCCTTTGGCACGAGAGAGCCGCTGGCGGAGTCCTCGGTGCCGGGAAGGGTTTTGGCAACCCACACAGAGGGGATCAGATCTGCAAGCCAGGGCCAAAAGATTGTGGGACATGAGGGGTGTCCTTGGTGCTCTCTGAGCTTGCTTGTTTTCTGGCAGATCGTTCAGGACTCAAAATAGGTATTACTTCGTTTGGGTCATGAAACGTCTGCAAGAAAAAAAAGCAAGCAACTTTGCCTGGGGGGTGGGTGGGTTTAAAAGCACGACATTTCCCCCTGGTTCCAAGTAAAAAAATTCACGTAGAAGAAAGAGAAATGCCGGAAGGGATGATCTCACCGTGCTCACCGCCAGAACCACCAACTCCCAGGGGCATTTCTATCCAGGTCCATAAGCCCCAACTTGGGTGACATCTTGAAATGCAGCTTCCCTGCCTTCTGAGGGGGGGGGGGAAAGCTATTTTTCCCAATTCCGGGAAGGCTTACAAAGGTTGGGCTGGCAGATGAGATGCTAAACAGATTGTATCAAATTCAATTTCCCATAATCTCCTTCTGATCAGACTCTACCGATGGGCTGTCCCAGTCCTTGGGCACAATTTGACTTTGAGTGACGTACCTGGGCCACCTTCCAAAAATTGTGGGGAAACAGGGCAGAAACCTTGGCGTCAAGGCTATATACGTTCAGATTGACTTAATTCAATAGGATTAATCGGATTATTCCGCAGCCACGGATTTCAGCATTGTCTCCTTTATGTCACAATAAAATCTGACCTGCCATTCAGAGGCTTCGGATTATGCCCCTCTTAAAACCAAGGGAGGGGCATGCAATAGGTTGGACCCTGGCAGATAACTTTATTGGGTCACTTAGTCCATGTCCCGTCCCCCTCCTCTCACCTCTGAGTTGGCTAAAGTTGTCCCAAAAGTGCTTTTCCAAAAGGTAAGCGGACTGTCTTGGTTTTTTGAAAACGTTTCGCTTCTCATCCAAAACTGAAGAAGCTTCTTGGATGAGAAGCGAAAGGCTTTCAAGGAAAAAACCCAAGAAAGTCCAGTTGCCCTTTGGAAAAGGCACCTTTGGGACAACCATGACTTGAATGATTGAGAATCTCCAGAGACTCTTGGCTGAAGTTATTCTTGGCAAAACACGAAGCGGCGAAGCGCCCAGGTCTCTCTAGGTCTAGGAGACGCATCATATCACATTAGCAATTTGGACTGTTATTAGCCCTTTCCCCATCCAATCGGATTAATATTTTTCACTGATACAATAAAGGCAGTCCTCCCGGATTAGCAACTTTCCAATCACATTAGTGCCGACAAATACAAATATGATAGAGGAGCGATACGACAGGCCGGGATGGAAGGCCTCTTAACGCAAGATGACAGCTAGGGGAGAGTTGGAAGTTGCTGCGGTCCCAGGTGGGTAAAGGATGCGTCTTACTATAAATGCCAATGCGGCATCACCACGAAATGGCAAATGCCCTTCTTGTTGAAGCTTCAGGTGGGAAAATGAGCCCCCTAACCTTCAGAAAGGGGGAGGCTAAGCCCCAGCTTTTCCGCTGAACCATTAGAAGATCTTAACCAGGATGGGCTTCTAGGTGAGATAATTAGCAGTGAAGTTTCATTTGTTTATTTTATTGAAAAAGCTACTGGCTTACTTTCTCTAGTCTGGGACACAATATTTGCATGGATCTCTAATGATTACAGTTTATTCAATAAACCTCAGTTAAACCAACCACAGTTTAGTGCAAGATATGAATTCAGCCTGCTTGTGCCCACTCGCTTAAAGGAAATTTAAAACGATCAATGAAAAAGCCTATAGTATTTAAGCTGTATTCTAGTTAATAAAATACTTTTAAATTCCAACATGTCACAAGACGAAGGAGAGAAATCAAGCCTAAAAATGAAAATAATCTGAGAATATAATCTTTTTTTGCACACCAACGCTACTTTTTGCACACCGACACCTCCTGTGCAAGGAGAAATATCAGGAAGGTTGGAGCTCGGAGAGAGGGAATCACCAACCAGCTCAATTCTTGAACAGCCTGAACGACCCAGAATGGTTAGCGGCCTTACATTTATGCCAGGAAATTCAGTTTTTCTGCTAGCCACCAAGAAGAAAAGAAAAAGAAAAGGCTGTTCTGTTCAATTTTGCATGGAATTGGCGTCCTGCGTTCCCTAACATAATATAAAAACATAAACAAATCAGTCGCATCAAGACTGCATAATGGGGGATGCAGCTTTTCTTGAAATGGCAGGAATTGTATTGGTGTTAATAAGGATAAATTCCCAAGTAGCTTTCCTCAAACAGCAGAGCCTGTTCTCAGCTGCACAAGTTCACTCAAGAAAGCAAGACAAGAAGCAACGGATGGAAACTGATCAAGGAGAGAAGCAATCTACCAGTAGAACTAAGGAGAGATTTCCTGACAGTGAGAACAATTAATCAATGGAACGGCTTGTCTCCAGAAATTGTGGGTGCTCCAACACTGGATGTTTTTAAGAAGACTGGACAGCCACCTGTCTGAAATGGTCTAGGGTCTCTTGCTTGAGCAGGGGATTGGACTAGAAGACCTCCAAGGTCCCTTCCAACTCTGTTATTTTGTTACTCTATTATTCTTTACTGCAGTCTAGGAAAACCTAGTTTAAATACTGACTTCACATATCGCTTAAGATACACTGTGGTTTGCTGGCTTGGCTTAGTATGAGCCACAAGACCTGTTATTGTTTGCAAACTGGCTTATAACTTGGAGCTTTCCACGCTGTGGTTGAATTAGCATGGTTTATGGTTAACCACAGCTGGGTAGATTCACACAACCATGGTGGAAAGACATAAGCCACGATGTACAGACGAACACCACACAAAGCCAAAATAAATCCACACAAGGGTTCAAGCTGGCGTGAAGCTCAGCTTGAGGACACTTATCAAAAGGTGTCATTTTGGTTTTGCTGCAAGGAGGATATCTTGGCTGCCCCTGAATCGGGGCCAATAGGTTGCCCCAGTCAAACCAGAATAAAATGTTGGCTAGGGAAGTGAGGGACAGCCCTGGCCGAGAAGATGGTGATGAATGAAGTCAAGGAGTGGCAGCTGTCACCGCACCGAGGAGAACGTTTGCGAAGCAACTTGCTAGCTGCTTCGCACCAACTATTTTTGAAGCCCACATCAACGCTGGGGAATGTTTGGCAAAGCCCCTGCTTGCAAATTGTGTTAGGCGGGATTTATAGGCCAGGGCAGCGGAGATTGTACTAGTCGTTCTTTCGGTGTCGTCTGATGACTTAATTGTTCCATCACTGTGCAAGTTTCAGGCACGTGCAGTCTCTTAATGATGTTAGGATTTTTTAAAAAATAAAATTTGTAGGAGGTGGGAGGTTGTCTCTCTGTCCCACCCCGACACCCAGCCAAGCACCCGGAGGGCTGGGGCTTCCGACAGAGGCTGAACCCTAACCCACCCCCTTGGATGTCCATCTTGCTGAAAAAAGGCAAGTGGTTGGACAGGCCGGTATCTGGAGGCATCACATGAAGGGTCCATTCCAGAGGGCTACTCCCGTCCAGTTCCCCCCCCCCAATCCCATCCTCCCTCTCATGTCCCCTGAGGATCAAGGCTGGAGAGAATCTCTTTGAGATGCCCAAGAAATGGAGTTTGCAATGAGCGGCAGAGGTGCAGAAAGGGGAGGGAGAACACTTCTAAAGGTAGTAAGAGAGAGAACATTATCTTATGTAAGCTCTGTATTTATATAGTCCGTTCCAAAGTTTAAAACTTAAACCATTTCCCACGCCCTTCTAAGTTAATGGACTCCTTGCTATTCGATTCCTAGCTTTGAAATTGATATAGACTTACCATATTAGGCACCGAAATTACTGTACTTCCAAAGATCTAAAGGTAGTAAGAGAGAAAATTGTCTTATGTAACACAGAAAACTCTGTATTTATATGTCAGTTCCAAAGTTTAAAACCTAAACCAGGGTTTCTCAACCTTGACCGCTTGAAGATGGGTGGACTTCAACTCCCAGCATTCCCCAGCTGACATTCTCAAATGCAAAGCTGACTGGGGAATGCTGGGAGTTGAAGTCCACCCATCTCCAAGCGGCCAAGGTTGAGAAACGCTGACTTAAACCATTTCCCACGGCCCTTCTGAGTTAACGAACTCTTTGCTATTCAATTCCTATCTTTGAAACTGATACGAACCTACCATATTAGGCACTGAAAACCACTGCTTTGAGCAAGGCTGCATTCGGCCACTCTGGTTTTAGCTCTTCTAGTAGGTGTAATTCAGGGGTGGGTTCTTCCCGGTTCGGACCGGTTCTTCCGAACCGGTAGTGGCCCGCTGGTGATGTCACGATGACATCACCGAACCTGATTGGTCGGTGCCGGTCCAGGGGGGCCGCCATCTTTTTTTTTTTTGAAGTTTTTTTTTGAATTTTTTTTAAAAAAAATTTCCTTCTGAGCATGCGCAGAAGCCGACTTCCGGCACTGTGCATGCGGTCACCATCTTTTTTTGGCTTTTTTCCCCCGGATTTTTTGTTACTGCGCATGCACGTGCCCACGAGTCGTGCCCACGCGGCGTGGGAGGGAGCGAACCGGCAGCGAGGTAAGTTGGAACCCACCCCTGGTGTAATTTATGCCTCCACTCCATGCTGGTCAATTTCTGTGACATCTGCTCTTGAGCAGAAATCTCCTCTCATCTGCAACCAAACTAGCTTCCAGGGCCAGAATCCTAGGAAATTAGGAATCTGATCCGCCACCACCCCGTAGATCACTTTGAGATATATACCATATTAGCCAAAAGAACTGAATTATATTGCATTCATGATGCAATTAAACACTTCACTAGGAATCAATGTAAAACCGATGAGGCCTGAAAGTACTGCATATGGCTTAGAACATTATAAAACATTACCTTCACTCAAATCCTTTTCAGTAGCAATTTAAATCTTCTTACAGTTCCTGCTGCCAATGGTAAACCATCTCCTGATTCGTAACAGCACAAGGGGAACGGAGGAATTTAAAAAAGAGAAGGGGGGGCGGGGGGGGGGAGAGATTTATTCAACTACTAAATTACCCATGAAACCAGAATAGCTGACAGTAGTAATCTGAATTATTATTAGGCCTGGCAAATCATCTGCATTAGCCAATTTAAAACTACAGCTCATGGGTAGAAGCCGGTTAATACAGTCAGCGTTAAAAGGACGATGGTTGGTCTCCATTTTATTGCTGAAAAGGTTTAAAAGGTCAAGAGATAAAAATTACAGGCAGAGGCAAACACAGAGTCCGGATTTAGAATTTCGTGGCAGCAGTCACTTTCTCTTCCCAGCTTTCGGGGGTTTTGAGGCTACGAAGCTTAAAAGATTTGTTTCCAGAAGAGGGAGAGTTACTTGCTGAGAGTTTTTTTTAAAATTCCATGCCAAAGAGACACCTTAATTTCTGCTCTTTTTCATGTCTGGTCAACAACGTTGGGGCACAGCCTGAGTAGACTTGGGGCATGGGTGGCACGATCCAATCTGGGTCGGTCACCGGGACCGAAGGTTTAGTCTTCCGAGCTTTTGGACGCGTGCTGGAGCCCATCCTCACCAGAACGTGTGACACACCTGGGGCTACCAACCTCCATGCTTGGAGAAGGGGTCTGCGACCAATCTGTAGCAAAGGATTTTGGGGGTTGCCCATGGATTCCAGATGGAGGTCTATGCAGATGAAGGAAAGATGGGGATATGCTGGTTAGAGTCAAACCTGAATGTGTAGGGGAAGGCAAAAATAGGTCATCCAGATGAACCTTCTCTGGCTGAGAGGGAAGAGTGACAGCATAAGAACAGGCCACCTGGGTTTGCCTGCAGAAACTCTCAAGTCCAACAACTACCTGCTCCAGTGTGAAGATCTAGAAAAATGCCACCTGCCACAGAGGGCCAACCAGTTGGTGGCAAGGACTGGCATTGAGTTTGCCTTCCACCAGGAAACCCTGCTTCAAGTCCCTGCTCAACCACGGAGCTCACAAGGTGATTCTGGGCCAGTCACGTTGGTTGATGGTGGGGATAAACTGAAGGGAGCCCCCCTCCCACTGCTGCTTAGAAGCCTCCTCCCCCAGCATTGCTAACCCTGACCGAACCAAGCTAGAGGAATGGATCAGTGCTCTGCTTCATTTAAACCAACTTGCTACCTTCTTCGGTTCACCCAGGTTAGAAAGGTCCCAGCATCCAGACTTCACTGCCCCAGGCCAAATCTTTTGTCAACCTCCCTGGGAAGGTGGGTCACACATTCATAGCTTTCATTCCCTTGATATGGCCCCCTCCAGGTCAAAATGCAAGTCTCCCCTTCTTCAACCGACCACCGGTCCACGCTCTCCTCTCAACATCACTTCTCTTAGCATCTCTTCATTGGCTACAAATTCAGAGTCAAATCAAGCCCCTTCTTCGCAGTAATTCTCCATCATCAAGTCTGCTGCCACAGGTATTTGTTGGTGTTGGTAACCCAAAGATATTTCTTTAGAAGCCAGGGAGACCATGTGAGAACAATGGGCAGACACGGGGAGAACAATTCTCCTGCCATAAATTATGGCGAGGAAAGCAGCAGGGAGCCTCATCACATTAATATAATGAACAATAAACCGACAGTCAATCAAGGCATCATAAATCCACAGGTTTTATGAAGCTGTCTTGGGTGGCGGGTGTCTCCCTCCTCCTCACCCCATCCGAGACACATCAGAGCTCCATTTATTCACGTCTAAACGCAGCCATCAAGGGTATATTTGTGCTCGTAGTTAGAAAGGCCGACTAAATTAAACCCAAGGATCTGCCTTAAATCTCAGCAGCCAGGATTACCGCAAAAAGACATTTCTCAGCCCTAAAGTGGTGATGGATTCCCTGGTCCCAGGATTGGCAAGGAGAGAGCTGCGCATTTTGTCCAGAATGAAGGGGAAGGGATCACATTAGATTAAGGGTGATTGCAAAGTGGCTCCATTCCAGGTTGCATTCAAGAGTGACTAGAGTCCAGCCATCCAGAGAAGTCATTAGGGCAGGGTGCAAAGCTGAGGAGAGTCACAAAGTTACCCAAGAAAAGATCCCCTCATTGGTTGGAGGATCTACCTGGCACCAGGAGGTGGGAGATGCCTTATTAAGTCCCCCTGGGTGAAGGTGGGCTCCTGCTTGCAAATCGGCTCAAAGAAGAGAATTAAAGCGCTGTTTTGAGATGCAGAAGGGACTTTGCAAAGGTGCAGGGGAAACAGGAACAGAACAAATCAATGGACTCCAAAAAAGACCTCAAATTGGAAAGAGCACTGCAGCTCCACAAATGTTGCTTTATAATAAGTTTGACCAAACCAGCAACGAGAGAGCTGAGCCCAAAGGGCAGCACCCACATCTTGCAGGATCCCCCCCCCCACTCCTTCTCCAACCATCAGCCCTGACTGGGAGATGGCCCAGGACCCTCAGCCTGGTCAGGGTCCCCAACCAATGACGAATGGAGCCAGAGCAGGCCGGAGAGCGGCCAAGCCTTGTCTCTTTAACTGAGCCGAGCCGTGCATCATCCTCTCGCCTCTCCTCCTCGGTTTTATTAGCAAAGCAGCCCAGTGTTTATACTGGTGGGTATTACATTTGCCACAACAATTACAGTATGACAAATGGCGCATCAGCGTAATCCATCAAGGGAGCCCAGACAGGAATCCTTTCGGCAGGCCGGCCATTAATTCTAAGGCTCCGTTCTCAGGGGCCCCATGTTTCAGTAACCATGACAACGCCAAAGACGCCGAGTGGAAATGGCATCTCCCGCCATGAAAGATGGGCACCTCGTTGGCGCGCTGGAACTTAACCTTTCAACACCTGCCTGTCGTCTCGGTGCGGAGGAGGAAGGCGCCGTCCTGGGGCTGGGAACGGACAAAGGGGCTCGGCTCACCTCAGAGGGTTCAACCCCACTTTAACCCCACTTTGAAGGGCAGGAAAGCAGAGCCTGGAGGTTGGGGGCCGTCACCCTCTTTCCCCCTCCCACAAGGGGCATTTCTAGCCCCCGCTATGCATCACAGGTAGTCCTTGACTTAAGGCCACAACTGAGCTCAGCGTTTCTGTTGTCAACATTTGTTAAGTGAGTTTTGCCCCATTTTGCGAACTTTCTTGCCACCGTTGTTAAGTGAATCACTGCAGTTGTTAAGTTTCTAGCACGGTTGTTGAGTGAATCGGGCTTCCCCGTGGATTTTGCTTGTCGGAAGGTCGCCAAAGGGGATGACGTGACCCCGGGACGCTGTGCAACCGTCATAAATGTGAGTCAGTTGCCAAGCATCCGAATTTTGACCAGGTGACCACGGGGATGCTGCACGGGTCATAAGTGTGAAAAACGCTCATAAGTCACTTTTCCAGTGCTGTTGTAATTTCAAACTAAACAGTTGTAAGTCAAGGACTACCTGCATGAATTCTAATGCAAGCCAAGCAGGGTCACACACACGCAGCAGCCCTCCTGCTCCAGGGACACAGAGAGAGGTGAGCCCTGGCCAAGGTGCGTGCAAGTATCTATACAACACAGACTCACATTCTGGCTCTGGGCATCAAATGCCAGCGTCTTCCGTGCCTGCGGAAGTCGTCCAGCTGCTGCCAAGGTCAGCCTTTCTTAAATGGGGATTACTCTCCCGGGTGAGAAATGGGACCACCGCTCATCCCGGCTTCCGAACCAGCCAGGAAACCAGCAGGCAGAGGCCGAGCTTCCTCACCTGTTTTATTAAGCCATTACGAGAATCATTTTATCCCCATTTATAATGTTCAATACATGCTCCGAAGCCTTTTCTAATGCAGTAATTAGGTGGAACACTAGATAGATGGATTAAATTGGAAGCGGGTTTTATGCAACTGCGCTGTAACTTTATAGCTTGATTTAAAACTCAGAGAATGAGCTTTAGCAAAAGGGGAACGGAGGGAGGGAGGGAGGAAGCAGGGAGGGAGGGAGGAAGGGAGCAGGGAGGGACCCATTTATAATGTTCAATACATGCTCCGAAGCCTTTTCTAATGCAGTAATTAGGTGGAACACTAGATAGATGGATTAAATTGGAAGCGGGTTTTATGCAACTGCGCTGTAACTTTATAGCTTGATTTAAAACTCAGAGAATGAGCTTTAGCAAAAGGGGAACGGAGGGAGGGAGGGAGGAAGCAGGGAGGGAGGGAGGAAGGGAGCAGGGAGGGA
>QLTV01003457.1:1338105-1354822 GCA_003457575.1 Thermophis baileyi
ATTATTTATTGGTCTGCTCCATCGCCGCCCGCCCCGCCCCTTCTCCCCCGCCCCGGCTCTCCCCTCCCCCGGCGTGTTCCTTTTTCAGAAGAGCGCAGACGCGGGGGCTAGCCTCCCAGACGCCGATGGAATCATCCTCTTTCAACAGCATTAATTATCTCCAGCTTTCCATAACAAGCCGGGCTGGGGGTGGGCAAGGAGGGGGGGCACTCTGACCCCTCTCGCATGTCAGCGGTGCAGGGAGTTTGAAAAGCAAAATGCCTTTTATTCTTTGCAGCCGCAGAGCAGAGTTGCCTTTGATCTACCTCTTAATTCGCCCCCCCCTTTTATTGGGGGCAAACCATGTCACTGCTTTTATTATTCATGCTTTTTTTTTTTCTTCATTCCTGCCAGACCCAGCCTGGAAGGGGAGAAAGTGACAGAGGCTTTGGAGCAGAGGGAAAGGGATATATATGTATGTATGTGTATATATTATATATAGCAATAGCACTTAGACTTATATACCGCTTTACAGTGCTTTACAGCCCTCTCTAAGCGGTTCACAGAGTCAGCATATTGCCCCCAACAATCCAGGTCCTCATTTTACCCACCTCGGAAGGATGGAAGGCTGAGTCAACCTTGAGCCGGTGAGATTTGAACCGCCGAACTGCAGCTAGCAGTCAGCTGAAGTAGCCTGCAGTGCTGCACTCTAACCACTGCGCCACCTCGGCTCTTTTGTATATGTATATGTGTGTATATGTACACACATATAATGGTTGCAGGAATTGGGTATGGCTAGTCTAGAGAAAAGAAGGATCATTCTAGGGTGTCATGATATTTGAGGGGCTGCCACAAAGAAGAGGGGGGTCCACCTATTCTCCAAAGCACCAGAAAGCAAGACAAGAAACAATGGATGGAAACTAATCAAGGAGAGAAGCAACCTGGAATTAAGGAGAAATTTCCGGACAGAGAAAAATAACCAGTGGAATAGCTTGCCTTCAGAAGTTTTGGGTGCTTCGTCACTGGAGGCTTTTCAGAAAAGACTGGACAGCCACTTGTCTCAAATTGTGTAGGGTCTCCTGCTTGAGCAGGGGGTTTGACTAGAAGACCTCCAAGATCCCTTCTAGCTCCCTTCCGATTGATTGAATAGATCTGTGGATGAATCTAATTCCTCCAGGGTCACCCCTTCCTTCCTTTCTATTTAACATTTCAAACTTTTGAGACTCCTTCCTCCAGCCCCAAACTGCCTTGCCCCTGTTTCTCTTCTCCTTAAATAAATCTCTCAATGAGAAATGTAAAGAGCCGCCTGCATCTTTGCCCTGTAAGCAATGGTAAACCACTTCTTGAAAAATAAAAGGGTGGGTGTGTTTGTGTGCTAAAGGAGAACAACACCAATGTTGAAAAGATTTCTTTAATTTTAAATTAAAGTTCAGGATTAAAGGCACCGGGGCCTCCACTCCTATGGCGAGAGGCTTTTTTTAAAAGTCCCAAGAGGTTAGCCTGTAATCTTCTTTTGGGCGGCTAAAATTAGAATTTAAATATGCCCACACGGCCACACGCTTCAGGGCTAAAGTCTAACCTCAAAGTTTACATGAAATTGGGATTTTTTTTCTGCCTTTACCCCATTACAAAAGCATTGTTCAGCTTTGTGGAAAAGATGCACGGTTTGGATGAGCGGTAAACTCCTGATTTTGTTGAATATATTGTCAACATGGGCTCGGATATCTGCAGTCATTCTGAACATAAAACAGACTTGTCAGTTCCTTGATGAAAAGATTTGGGCTAGTATGACTTCTCAGTGTATCCTTTTTCATAACCAATCATCTACGCAGCTAGAAGATTGTCACTTCCTCTATGGTGCATTGGCTGATGACTTACTGCCTAATTAGGAATTCTTTCAATACTGTGATTTAAAGAATAACAACATCAGAATCAGTGAAACCAAAATCACTAGAATCGCTTCCCTCCTGAAGTTGTGGGTGCTCCATCACTGGAGGTTTTTAAGAAGAGACTGGACAGCCACCTGTCTGAAATAATGTGAGGTCTCCTGCTTGAGCAGAGGGCTGGACTAGAAGACCTCCAAAATCTCTTCCAACCCTATTATTCTATGTTCTAACATTAACGTCCACTTTTGGAAGATGTAGTTGCAACCAGTCGGGGACCACGTTAGGTTGATTCAAACCACAAGCAATACTTTCTATTCTCACTTCAAATGGGTAACTCTTTCAGCCTCTTCTCTCAAGGTTGGCCTCCAATTTTAGAGACGGAGCTTTTTGGCTCATCAAATATTGGCCCAATAGTTCTCTTTTGGTGAAGGGGGGGGGGAGGAAAAAAGGGTAGCTAATTCAGAGGTGAATAGGGAGGAGCAGATTCAGAGCAGGGGTGATTACCACTTGATCCCTAATTGCCTGGGATCAAATCACCCAGGAAATTACACCTCTGGTTACTATTTTTAATAGTAGTAACAGAACAGCTGCTAATTAGGTAGCAAACAGAGACTAAAAAGGCAAGGGAATAGGAAGAGGTTGGGGAGATATTTGACTTTCATACTGCTAGTTCTGTGCCTAAGTAAGAGCACACTTGAAAATATTCTGCATTTCACAGCAGCAGCAGGAGGAAGGATTTGGTGCCAGGATTGGGGAAGGTGCTTTGAACTCACGCCGGCCTAGATGCCACCAAGGGGTACTATTATGGGCTGTTTTCTTGGAGGTTCCTCATAATCTGAGATGTCATGCATGCGCAGCCTCTCTTTTCAGCTCAAATTCAGTGGGCCCAGGTTGATAAAAATTCTATATTTTAACCAGTGCAACGGAATAGTGCCCGTTTTGATTTAATTAAACTGTTTTGCCATGTGTTGTTTTCATGATCTTTTCATGATCATGATCTTAACCGTCTCTCTGCCTGCGTCCCACCACCACAGGCCAGAAACCCCCGATGTAAAAAATGCCATCTTCCCCTCCAATACATGTTTAAAAAACTAAGTTCATAGCTATTTCAGATGATAAACGCTCGCAGATTTACAACTATTGTTCATGCAAGTACTATATTAGATATAAATCAATACCGTAAAGAACAATTTGCTAAAAATACCCACACCCAGTTTACTTTCAGATTATATTAATAACTGTTTGAACTTTATAGCCTGTAACCAAAGTCCTCTGGTCAGAATAAACCCAACCAACCCTGGACTCAAATTAATTAAATATGAAATAGAGCCAGCCTGCCCAGACCCATGGGCCTCGCCCCGAGGTATGCCAGTTTGCCCAGCAAACCCTGATCCGCAACACTCTGCTGTTGCCCACGAAGTCACCACGGTGCTTTTCACACGTTACACAGCAGCGAACCCAGGTTTATAACTAGGTTTGCAAACAAATGCACGTCATCCATGCTTTATGTTTTTAAATGTGGACTTAAACCACCTTCCCTATGAATTGCTCCTAGCACTGATCATCCCTCTCCAAAAAAATGGCTCACCAGAGATCTTGCACCAATAGTCACAAATCATTGCAACATTAAGGGGAAGCATTTGCAAACTGGAACACAGCACTCACTCTGTACCGAAGGGAAGACCCCCAATGTCAAGTACATCCGTGGGTTCAAAGGTGGATCCTTTTCACATCAGGCAATCCCCCCCCCCCCATGCAGGGATTACATCAAACCCAGTGGGAAACTACTCATCTCAAATCTTGGCTTACCCTGTCAGCTTTTTAGGGGTATTTCTCTGCAGTTGTCATCCCCAACCCCCAGATAACAGACCTGGGGACACTGGTTTGGGGATAGCAGTTTATGAAAGAGTCCCCTGCTGTAAGAATGTAACTCAAACTTAAAAAACAACACTCCGAAACGGGGCCATTAAAGCAGGAGCCATTGATTTCTGCACAGCACTGGTTGGACTCATTAATTCTAGAAACTCCTGCAAACAGATTCCTGCACAGCTTCCTAATTGCAACGTGGAACAAACCTAGAGATCCGGCGCTTGGAAATTTCCCCTCACAGCCAAGCAATAAGTGGCATTGCATGCAATCGGTTTATGGGCAAGAACTTTAAACTCCTCGTTTTTATCCTGGGTTCTGCCCCCCCAAAAAATCTCCCGTTTGTAGCTATGCCACTTGCAGAGAGGACACCAACGGAGTCCAATTAACTGCCACTGCCCCATCACCTTATCTTATTTCTCAAAGTGGTTTGTCCACGTCTTATGATGGTCTGTGTCCACTTAATTAGCGGGCTAATACATTATACACATTTTGGGGGGGGGGTCTCATTTAAGGGCAAAGAAAATGCCCGCCCTTTACGTTGGCAAAGAGGGCAACTCACCCTGCTAACACAGTTTCTGCAGCCTTCCCAAATGCAGTGAGCAAAAACCATTTTCTGCCCCAAAGACCAGGTGGCTTCAATTGTCCCGACGGAATTCTGATCGGTTTAGCAAGTGCCAAACCTCCTTTCCCCACTTGATAGATTGTGATGTGAGCAACAATCACAGACCGGGGGCAGGGTGTGGGAAGAAAATCATTTTGCTTTTCAGCAAAGACTAATAAACAGTGACAACACCAAGTCTATTCTCATTAAGGAGGTTGAAAGGCGTCATTGCCACATGCAATGTGAAACGGTTCAGAGGGGGCTTCGAGTCAAAATATTAAACAACAGCTTTCATACCGATAGAAGAGAATATTTGTAGCTCAGGATTGAACGGTGGGGTCCTTGGTGCTCTCTGAGCTTGGCTCTTTGCTTGCAGATGTTTCGTTGCCCAATGAGGTAACATCATCAGAGCAGAACACATCCCCTCCAGTGGTTGGCGTTTAGATAAGCAGGGATTAACCCCAGGCAAATAAGCAGAAAACAATGCCCCAATCAAGGAAACACCAAGGGCAAAACCATCACCTATACCGGTAGGGCCAAATGGGGAGAGAACCTCACACTCACCAGCACCGCTGATGTTACCTAGTTGGATAATGGAACATCTGCCAGAAAACAACCGGGGAGGGAGTTTAAGACAATACTCTCCAGTCTCTGGAAGATGGACCAGCTGAAGGGATGAATCTAGAAGGATAATCTGATTGCCTTAATCCACCAGTTTCTGCCAGTGCAGGACACCAATGGAAAGCTGCATACCTGCTAAATAGAACCACAATAGAGGGCACACAAAACCCTGCCACTAACAACCTAGCAATGAACACATAAGCACCCTCTGGCAAGCACGCCACCTCCTTCAAGGGATTTGAAAAGTAGATTTTTTTATCCCTTGTACTTTACAATGAAAGAGAGAAAGGAAGAGAGAGCACACCAAACATTTTTTGGAAAGAGAAACCGTAGATTCTTGCTTCAGCCAAGGGGAAAAAACCCCAAAGCTGTGCCCTTCAGACACAAATGCCAATACAGGACCCAATCTGGCTCCATTTACCCGCGTGGCACTAAGAACGAGGCCTTCGCATCTGGCAGCAAAGAGATTAAAGCTGGAATCTCCTGCTTGCCAAGGCTTCTAGATGATGATTTATTAGGTTTGATTCCATGTCCTTTAAACCTATAATGTGTCAAATAAAGTTAATCCACCCTTCGTTTCCATCCCGGAAACCTCCACCCTTCTCCAAGGGCTCTCTCTGCAAAAATCACACTGTCACCACAGCTGTGTGATGTTCCCCCAAACATCACGTGAACATTATTAAAATGTCTCTCGCCCCCTCTCCAATTTGGTGAAGTCAGCTAGAATGGAAAAAAGGGGGAGTACATCTTGTGAGCTGGTACAGATCAATAATTGAGGTTCTGTTTAGGAGCCAGAAAGGCTTTGGAGCATCTGTGCCATGGCTTTGCAGACCCATCTCTGCATCCTTCCCTGCAGATCTCAGTCTTGGGGGGTGGGGTGTCTTGGCATCATTGGTGCCCACCTACCAGCCCCTTCCTCCTTCAGATGGCAGCTGGCTGTATGTGGCTGGCATTCCTCCTGACAACAGTCTCCACATCGTGAGTTCAAACTTTTAATTACATTTCATTATCATTCTTGATGGCTGTCAATCAGCCCTTGACAACTGGGGAGGGGGAGGGGATAAGCTGTCAAGCAGGATTAAAGGAGGTCTTCAAGATGGGGGAGAAAGACAATAGGATGCCTCCAGAATTTTTAAGCCCTTCTTGTCATTTCATAGCTTCCTCAAAATACTCTTTATTTAATAAGTAGCTTGGGCTTGTATCAGAAACATGCTTCTCTCCAAGCGTCTCCAGGTGCCAATCTGCAGGTAGGTCCTTCCAGATTGCACCTTGACATTTTCTTCATCCTTGACACAAACTCTCAGCTTTCCACAAGGATTCCAGGTTGGCTGTTTTACACCAAAGGAGGTGCAAAACCAACAGGAGAGATTCTGCCACCCTGACACCTCCCCGGCTCTTCTTTCTGTGCAGATTTTCTCTTTCCCTGAAAAAGCTTCTTCATTCCCCTTGGCTAGCTCTCTTAGGAGGCCTTCACCTTCCTCCCGTGACCTTCAAAATAAAGCCAAATCTCTAAGCAGCAGATTTAGCTTCCTTTGGGCTTCCCTTCCCCTCGGTGAGGCAACAGTAGCCCAACCAATCACTGCGATGACCAAATCTCTGGATTCCCACTGCAGTAGACCAAACAATCCCTGGTGGCTTAAACACACACACACAGAAAGGAAAACAAATTCTCTCTGAAATGAACAACCAACTCTGGGGCAGACGGTTTTCCAGCAGTGAGGAATTGAATTCCTTCTCCTATCAGCAGCCAAGAAAATCCAAAAAGAACGATCAATAATGATTGTGCTTCTTTCAGTACAAATATTAATGCCATAACACTAGTAAGTACTAGCAGGGGGGAGGAGGAGTGGGGGGGAGGAAGGAGGAAGAAGGAGAGGAGGAAGAGGAGGAGGAGGAGGAGAACGAGTGATCTCTTTCTCCCTCTCTGCCTTCAAAATCCACTTTCTTGTTAACTGTTCACTTCTTCTTTGCGTAAAGGCTTTTAATGTAGGGGAGTTTCCCTTACACCTTATTCAAGAAACGGACTGTAAATCATGGTTGCCTATCAACCAGGGTTTCCTAAAAGGCCCTCATCATCATCATCATCATCATCATCAGAACAAGATCCCCTTTGAACCAATCGCATCCCTCCTTCCGCAGCTCTGGAGCAGTAAAAGTGCCAGAGATGATATAACATGCATATTTAACCTTCCAGAGTCACGAATGTTTTTAATCATGAGCTGGTATTTCTTGCATTCCTGCCGACAGGAGAGTGTATAATAAGCCATTATGGGGGTCTTTATTGGACCCCTGGAATCAGGCAGGAGGGTTTTGAAACAGGCATGGCGCAATTGGACCCAGGGAGCTGTTCTTTCTTTCTTTCTTTCTTTATTGAATTTATATTGCTGCCTATTCGCCCATGGCGACTCAAGGCGGCTTACAGAATATAAAACCACATTTAAAACAATAAAAACTAACAAAAAGAATCAAATAAATTAATATAGTACAATATAACAAAATCAACCCCCACCTCCCACCCCCTGCCAATCACAGATCACACAGCAGATCACAAGAGCCATTGAATGGGCTCCATCCCGCTCTGGGTTCCCCAGGCCCGCTGGCAGAACCAGGTCTTCAGCGCCTTCCGGAAGAGTGCTAGAGTGGGGGCCGTTCTAATCTCTGGGGCAATGATGTTCCAGAGAGAGGGAGCCACCATGGAGAAGGCCCTTCTTCTGGGTCCCACCAGGTGTATCTCCCTCGGGGATGGCACCCGCAGCATTCCCTGCCTCCCCGCTCTGATGGGTCGGGTAGATGTGACCGGCAAGAGACGGTCTCCCAGATAACCGTTAACTCAGGGGAAGAGATACATATTTCTTGGTGGGGAGGGTGGGGCAAGACTCTACCTAGAGCTGAACCACAGGTGCACTGAACATCCAGAAGTGAGACCTGAACCCAGATCAAGGCAATGGGGCCTGATTAGTGTGGCCAAGGGTCATTTCTCCAGAAACTCCCAAAGAGAAGCAATTTTTTTTTGTTCTGAGGTGGAGCAAAACTTGAGGTTGGACCAAGACAAAGAATGAGATAGAGAGGAGATTTCGTTTTGAAGGGGATTTAAGAGATACATCTTAAGTCTCTCCCTCTTCTGTTCAGGAGTATCATTTGGCGGCCATTTTTGGAGGGTCTCACACTTTGGGGGCCCTGGCCTTAATGAGGGCCCTGCTAAGGAGCCTCCCCCGACGGGATAAAACACAAAGGTGCCCCATTTTCATCCAGCACAATTGAAGAACAGCCTGTAAAAAAAAAAAATAGCTGCAGTACACTGATCTTCGTTTCAGCAGCTGCTGCTGCTTCAGGGCGGGAAAATAAGAAAAAAATAGGATTTTTTAAAAGTGCAGATTTGTACTCGTCTGCACCCCCCCCCAAGTGGTCCAGAGATTGCCACGTGCACAAAGCGCCAGATGATTGAGCTTCCCCAGCTTTAAAAAAAGGACCCTTGCCCCCCCCCCCAAAAGCACACAACTGCTAATTTAATTAGGTCAAGCCAGTCCCTCCCTCCCTCCCTTCCTCCCTCCTTCTCCAGGGAAAAGGAGAACTTCCATTCAGGTGGAGAACACGCAGCGGCTGGGAGCGCTCGTGTTTTGCAGTACTGAGCTTCCTCTAACTTACAATACAGGTAGTCCTCGAATTATGACCGCAATGGAGCCCAACATTTCTGTTGCTAAGTGAGACATTTGTTAGGTGAGTTTTGTCCCATTTTACGACCTTTCTTGTTCAGGGAATCGCTACGCTTGTGAAGTGAATCTGGCTTCCCCGTTGACTTGGCTTGTCCAGAAGGTGATCACAATCCTGGGAACACGCAACTGTCACAAATATCAGTTGGCAAGCGCCTCGATTTTGATCACGGGAGCAGGGGAGTGCTGCAACGGTCGTAAGTGTGAAAAACGGACATAAGTCGCTTTTTTCGGTGCCGTTGTAACTTCAAACGGTCACTAAATGAACTGGTGTAAGTCGAGGATTACCTGTATGTCTCTTCTGGACAGGTGTGGCAGGCAGCCTAGCGTAGGACCTTCTCTGGCCTGACCTGTTCTAATCAATCTGGCCCTGACCAGCCTCTGCCCCAACCGTTTTGCCCCAAGCGGCCCAATTCGCCCTCTCCGGAAGCCTTGCCAGGTTAGCCAAATGCCATCCTTTGGCCCCTCTCTGTCTCCCTTCCTCCCTCACCCATAAATACGCAGAGTTCATCCATTAATCAGCATTTCCCCACCGGCAAGTCAATCAGGACGGATAACTGGCCTCCAACATTTAGCCGGCGCTGTTATCTCTTAAGCAGGATCCATGGATTTTCCAACCGATGGATCAAACGTATGATTGGGGAGCTGGGCAGGAGGGGGGAGGGGGGAGTTGTTTGTTTGTTTTGTTTTTAAAGACGCCGCATCGATTTTATTCGGGAAGGGCACGATTCCACCCTGGCCACGTGCGTTTTGCTCCCGATGATGAAGAAACAACAAATAATCCGTTAAATCATCGGCCATCTTCCCCACGTCCTCCGCTGTTTCCCCCCCCTCCCCGGCCTTCGGTACAATGCGACGCTCTTATTGAGTGGGTCAGATGTTCTCCTGATTAAAAATTGATCCATTTCAAAATCTAATCAAGAGAATAGGATTCTTTCATATGTTATCAAGGGGGCTGCTGACAACCATGGAAAGCAAAAAATAAATAAATAAAAGCCCGTACAAGATCCACACGCACCAAAAAAAGGGGGAGGGGAAGCACCCCAAGCACCACCCCATTATTAACCCCTGGACTTCAGTCACCCGGTTCAACCGGAGATTGACACGGGGAAATTATTTGCCAGCCGAGAACTGGTACCTTGAGTGCAGCCTTTGCAGGCTAAAGCCAAAATCTCAGAGGCCTTCGGCCCTCAGAGAATCTGGTGCATGACATATCAGAAGTACGAATATATTAGCTTAGCTCAGCCTAGACAGAGCAATTTTTTCCAACCTTAGCAAGATGTGTGGACTTCAAATCCCAGAATTCCCCAGCCAGCCATCTTAAAGTTGCCAGGGTTGGAAAACACAGTCTTTAGGGACTCCAAAACCCCCAGCTCACCTTCTACGCTTGTTCTCGGCAACAGAACTAGTAACAAAAGGTCATGGAGAGCATTCCAACTTGTGCAACTCTGTGTAAAGGCAAAAGCTCCTTAGCTCCTGGGGCTTTCTTGGAAGCAACGCAGCCTGAGTTGGCCCCTGTCTTCCCCCTAGAAGTCCTTGCAACTTCTTAGATTGGCCTATGAGCCCACGGGCTTCCTGGGGTCTCCATTCAGAGGTAAGAGGGATCTGCTTAGCCTTTTCAGGGATCAGCCAAGTGCTGCCTGCACATCCAGATCAGAGGAAATCTGTGATCTCCAACCAGAAGCAAATAGAAAATACAAATTAGGTTGGATGGGAACCGAAGGAGAATCTGAACTGGGTTGGAACAGCACAGAATTATAATTTTTCAACCCCTTCTAAGCAAGCCTCCATCCTTCGTTCTCTTCTCTCCATCCACTCCCCCCCCACCCAATTTGATTCATTTCAACAACCTCTTTGAGAAAAGAAAGGCTAGCTTCTTACGGTTGCTAAAACACCAGGAGTCAGAAAGTCTGGCTGATTTAATGCAGAACGCCCAGAAATCTATCAATACCCGTCCAATATTCCTTCATTTAGAGTCTGGCAGGTTCCTCTCCTGTCCGCTGCCCACCCCACCCCTCCTGCCTTCCCATACCAGCCACCCAACACTGGCAAGCTCCTTTGCAGAAACTGTTGGGCTGCAAACACACCCAGGTGTGCAGGCCAGCCAGGCTCTTTTGAAGGGAGCTCCACATGTATTCCTCTTTGGGGAGACAGCCCAGCAATGCACTCCAGGCAAACTCATTCAGGGTGGGGGTGGGGGGAAGGTATCCATCTCATGGACCGGTTCTGCTACAGCCAGAAGACTCTGCTTCAAAGATTAGCAATAGCAATAGCATTTAGACTTATATACCGCTTTACAGCCCTCTCTAAGCGGTTCACAGAGTCAGCCTCTTGCCCCCAACAATCTGGGTCCTCATTTTGCCCACCTCAGAAGGATGGAAGGCTGAGTCAACCTTGAGCCGGTGAGATTTGAACCGCCGAACTGCAGCTAGCAGTCAGCTGAAGTAGCCTGCAGTACTGCACTCTAACCACTGCGCCACCTCGGCTCAGTGGTGGGGTCAGAGTTCATCTGGAGACCTGAAGTGGTGACAGCAAGCCTCCTGGGACCCCAACTTTGCTCCCTTTGGTGAGAACCAACCCAAATCCTTGGGCCCAAGTGCTGCCTTGGAACTGCACCACCCCAGAGGTTACCTTTCGCCCTGCCCACTGAGAATTATGCCTAGAAAGGGAAGAAGGCTCGAAACATGGATTCTAAGTGCCTGTCTTTGACCCCAAAGGAGCACCGAGCAGCCTGCTCTCTTTCAGACAGATCTGAGGCGCAAACTGGAAAGCCTGGCTTGTTAATAACCCCCACCATGGGTGGCCTCCTGAGCTGCAAAGAGCAGGGAACAAGCAAATAAAGGAGATTCCTTTGTATTAAAGCAAACCCTGGTTCGGTTGGTAGGTCTCAGTGAGACCTTTGCAAAACCTCCTGCTTCTGATGCAAGTCAGGTGCAAAAGACCCTTCCCCCCTCCCCCCCAAATCTCTTTTCTGCTTGCATAGAGAGTGCTATCATTAGCCATTTTCTTTTGAAGTGCAACATCTGTAGCCTACCGAGGAGCTCAAGAGGAGCAACGAGACCTTCCCACCTACTACAAAGCAAGAGAAGCAGTTCATTACCCAGGAAGCAGTCAGAGACAATTTTATCAACTCGGCACATTGCATTCCAGCACCCCGACTCCTCCTGTGCCCTGTGTTCTTTGGCTCCCTGACAGACCCATTCCCCCTAGAAGAGCAGAGAGGGGAAATAAAATTTTAAAAGAGGCGGGGAAGCAGAGTTCCCCTCCTCCAAAGCATGGGGACCCTGACAGTGCCAAAAACAAAGTTTCTGTGCATTGTTAATCTAGGGCAAGGCTTCTCAATCTTGGTTATATCAACTCCAGAATTATACCAGCCAAGAAGGAATAGATGTAGATTAAGGCCACTTTCATGCCTGTTTAGACAAAGACACACGCGGGCACCTCTGGGGGACAACCCAGTTTTTGTAACGGAGCAGATTTAAAAGTATTATTGTTGTTATTTCTAATCTATGGGCTTCGGACCAACGCTTGAAGCCCCTGGCTTGCTAACAAGCAGTCCTAGCATTCAGCTTTACAATGAGCTATCCATGGTCCTGACCAATCCTCAACGGTTATGGGGAGACGCATCTCTAAAAATAAATGTTCCAATACGCCACTGTCTATAGAACAAAAGAGCTGAATATAATTTCAGGCCCACATGCAATGCTACTTAAAAAACCTGGTTATGCTAGCCGTAATCACGGCATGTAAGGGCAGTGAGTTCCGTCAGGAAGCCATTTAACGTTACGGTTCTTGTTCTTTTCCAGTTGATGTGGTCACGTTTTCAAAACCCCTCGCTGATGTCAAGGAAAGTCAGCTTAATACAAACCCACAATCCCAGTCTGTATTCCTTCGGGCCCATCCCCATAACCCGGTCTGTTTGATGGGAGTCTTTTGAACAGACTTTCTTTTATTCCTCCAACAGCCAACAAATTCTTGTAGCTATTGGGGAAATAAAAGAAACTAATTAATTAATTGCAATTAATTCAGGAAAGAACTTTGACTGGATCCTCTCCAAAATAACAATAAATGTGTACATTAATATAACTTTCTAGCCTGTAACTCAGTGTTTTTTCAACCTTAGGCTGTCCAGACATAAGGACAAATCTGCAGCTCTTCTTTATTTTCACACCTGTTATATGCATTGCAAGAGTATTTGGGAAGATGCCCTTCAAAACAAGCCTACACTCCACACAACCAGGTTACGTATATGAAACCAAGCGGGGACTTAAACAAGCTCTGCCTTCACTGCCCAACTTGGCCATTCTGCACGGACAGGATGGACATTGTGACGAGACTGCCCAGCCTGCCAGTTTGACAATTTAATATTTTTCCTAGTAAATGTCAACGACCCGTTTTCCTGTCACTGTCTCATGAAAATATCACACCAATTTGGATGCTGAAGAACTGGGTGAGGTTTTGCTCCTGGATAAAAATCAGATAGCTTACATGATTGTGTGAGATGACAAGGAAGATAGCCCTAACTCGATCGAGGGAAAAGAACAGCGTTTGAAAACGATATTACTCCGAAGCTGGGAAACACAGGGAGGCACGTGCAGAGAGACGCCAACAAAACTTTATTTGGCGTTACTGCATCGAAGGCTCACAGCAGTGGTGAAATCTAAAAATTTTCCCTACCGGTTCTGTGGGCGTGGCTTGGTGGGCGTGGCTTGGTGGTCATGTGACTGGGTGGGTGTGGCTTGGTGGTCATGGTCATGTGACCGGGTGAGCTCAAAAACCAACTTTCACACTTCACACACAAACAACACAAAAGCTACACAACTGACTCACACACAATGCAAAAGCACACAAAATGGGCCCTGCAACAACAAGCAGGAACCTCACAGAGCCACAAAGAGCTCAAAAACCAACTTTCACACTTCACAGACAAACAACACAAAAGCCACACAACTGACTCACACATAATGCAAAAGCACACAAAATGGCCCCTGCAACAAAGCAGGAACCTCACAGAGTCACAGTTCGGTTGAATAGGTAGTTTTAAAAAAATGCTTTTAAAAACAAAACAAAAAAAGGTTCCACATCCCCGCTCTCAGCTGATTGACTTTTTTTTATTTTTTAAGCATTTTTTTACTATCAGTTCCAGCGAATAGGTAGTAAAAAATGCTTTTCAAAAAGTAAAAAAAAAAAAGGTTCATCAGCTGTGACAATCAGCTGTACCGCCCGATTGTCAGAACCTTTTTTTTTTTTTTACTTTTTAAAAGCATTTTTACTACTGAAGCAGGTGAACTGGTAGCATTTCACCCCTGGTTCACAGGCTCCGAAAATGTCTAACTATCTATGTATCCATGCACCAAGTTAGCCGGAATGTTCAGGCTGAACAAGATGACTTAACACTTTTTAAACTGTAGGGAACTCTTGGGATGATTGTGTTGTGGGTTATGTCTTATGAGGCTGCCAGATGGCACTCGGTCACCAAAGGTACTATCAGCAGAGGTGCAGTTCGGACCGGTTCGAGCGAACCGGTAGTAGCGACCTACAGGTGGGCCCGCCCACCCGCCCGGGCGCAATCCCGTCCTATATCGCTGTGTTTTTGATGCTGCATGCATGCGCAGATGGCGCGTGCTCACATTTCCAGTGCTGGGCGAACCGGTTGTGACAGTATGTGAAGCCCACCTCTGGTACCATGCCCACCTCTAGGCCAACCCTTTCAGGTTTATTTCCAAGAATTTTAACTACAACTCCGCATACAATTCAAAAATCGAGACAGAAGCTTGTTAAGAATAGCAATAGCAATAGCACTTTAGACTTATATACCGCTTTACAGTGCTTTACAGCCCTCTCTAAGCGGTTCACAGAGTCAGCATATTGCCCCCAACAATCTGGGTCCTCATTTGACCCACCTCGGAAGGACAGAAGGCTGAGTCAACCTTGAGCCTGGTGAGAATCGAACTGCCAAATTGCAGTGCAGCCGGCAGGCAGCAGAAGTAGCCTGCAGTACTGCACTCTAACCACTGCGCCACCTTGGCTCTGCTCTGAAGGTATCAGCCTGTTCGGGGATCTCTTATATATCTCTTATAGACACCCCAGGGATTTCAGGAATGCTGCTCAGGGCTCTTCTTTAGCTGATCTCAAGATGAGAAGTGAATGGAGTGCCAGTTCTTGGACTGGCACCAGGAAACCTAACCTCAGGTGTACCATCGGCTGTCAAAACTCCCTGGGTGACTCTGGGACAACCTACTTCACAGGCATGTTGTGGAGCAAAGACAGAGAAAGCATCTTTTACACCAGGGATGTCCAACCTTGGAATTTTAAGACTTGTGGACTTCAACTCCCAGAAGTCCCCAGCCAGCACTCTGGGAGTTGAAGTCCACAGGTCTTAAAGTGGCCAAGGTTGGATATCCCTGGTGTAAAAGATACTTTCTCTGTTTTTGCCTTGTAGACTGCCTTAAAGTCCCAAATGAAAGGCAGGAAATAACTTTTCAATATTTATATAGTAATTGTGAGCTGCCCACAGTGCTGGTTTTGAGATGGGCAGCCATGAAGAATTTGAAAGAAAAATACGTAAAATGATATTTTAAAAATGGCACACTTGATGATCGGAAATAAAACTTTGCTGCCTATCTGACACCGTGGAGCAGGAAGCTGTTCCTACAATAGCAGCCTTCTCCCAAATCTGCTGCCCTCCAAATGTACCGGGGACTACAACTCCCATAATTGCTAGGTATGTTGACAATGGAATTCTGGGAGCTGGTTGCCTAACATATCGAGAGGCTGGGGAAGAGGTTCACAGATGCTGTTAAAATGGTGAATTCCAGTCTTGCCTGATCCCCAAATTTCCTTCCTTACTTCTCCATCAGCAATTCTCCCCAGAGGTCTCCGAAAGATACTTGAAGAAAAGGCAAGTTATCCACAATCACACACAGAGAGACGCACAATTTAGAAAAAAAAAATCACATACCATTAAAAGCCTCTCCCCGAAGGCTTTGCTAATCAAACAGCCAAATCTTTCATAAGCAACCAATCCCGGGTGAGCAATTAAATATTTCCCCTTTTAAAACACTCGCTGCAGCATCGGGATTGCCTCTGCTGCCCCTACCCCCACCCCATCATCCTTCTCCTCCAACCCCCCTCAAAAAACTTTGCAAAATTCATTTGATAAATTAATTGGGGGAGGGAAGAGAAGATGGGGAGGAGTTTTTTTAAAAAAAACAAACACCCAACTTTGTTCTTTCTTTTTTTTTAATTACAGAATCCACAATGCCTGAATAATGTTTAATAAGAAGTATGCAAAATTCCTAACAGCATTACAACACCACACAAAAGAATTAACCTGCTTACTGTGAAAAGCTGCATATTTAATTAAGAACAGAGAGTTCAAAACTACCCAGAGACTTCCAAAGTACTTTTGCCGGAGGGGGCAAATTACATGCTTCCAGGCTGCTAACAGCATTCTGGCACACGGCTGTCCCCGATAGACCCCATTAAGTGACAACGGACGGAAGTCATCAGCTGCCTTTCAACAGGCAAACAGGAAAGGAAGCTCACACGTGGGGCAGCTGGGAAGAAGGGGAGAAAAAAAAACAGCCCCCTTGTTGATAGAAGCAATAATTAAAGAATAATGTTAATTAACTGCTTTTTATAGGAATAAAAAGTACGGCGGCAGGGGAGACGGCACCAGCCTCTGTGTGCTGCCAAGGAAAATTGCAATCTGCCGCCCCCCCCCCCGCCTTTGTGGAAACAGCCCCTCCAAATTGACACAGTGCAGGTTTTGCTAATCAGTTATTTACTGCGGAAGGATTACAATAGAAGAGATCTAATTATTGGGGGGGGGGAGGCTTGAGGGGAGGAAGAGGAGGAGGAAGAGCATTGTCTCTGTGAAGAGGTGTCTAGGCTTAGAAGCCCCCTTGCAGCCTGCAGAGGGATGCAATCCGCATCTATTATTATTATTATTATTATTATTATTATTATTATTATTATTATTATTATTATTATTATTATTATTATTATTATTATTATTATATTTCATCTTCAATTTGATTCATAGTCTG
>QLTV01003457.1:1373876-1392637 GCA_003457575.1 Thermophis baileyi
CCTGCAGCAATTTTTCTGTACTTTGGTTCACATAATCATTCAAACTTCGTTTTTCTTCTTCTACAGTTTGATGGATTTGCAATAGCCCTCTGCCACCTATTTTTCTTGGCAGGTATAACCTGTCGATGTCACTTCGTGGATGTAAAGCGTGGTACATATTCAAAAGTTTGCGTGTTTTCCGGTCCACGTTTTCCAGTTCAGCCAAAGTCCAGTTGATGATTCCAGCTGAGTAGCGTATCACTGGAACTGCCCATGTATTAATGGCTTTTATGATGATGATGATGATGATGATGATGATGATGATGATCATTATGATTATTATGATTATTATGATTATTGATTATGATTATTATGATTATTATTATTTTCAATCCTTTCCAAAATGTTCTTCCTGTTCTAGTTTAAGCTTAAATAAAGCTTCAGCTGAAGAGAGCTGAGAGAGCATTTTAGGCCTCTAAAGCTCTTGTGAATTAGCATCTGCCTTTAGAAGAATCTGGACAAAAAGGAATAGGAATCCCTGTTGGGATATTAAAGACTGCTTTAAAAATGTTAGATTAAGTTTTCTTTCTACCACAAAAATAATCTTAAGCCTTCCTTTTCATCCTCAGTAGGTCAGGTCACAGTGTGAGTAACACTGTCTTTTCTATAAAATAATGATTACAAGTTTTCAATAAAATCCCTCAATATTCTGAGTCTTCAGGCCAGGAGTAGCAATGTATGTCCCTACAATGCAGAAGCTTTAAAAACTTTATCCTAAGAAGTGTTTTTTTTTTAATTTCCCTTCTCTTTTATGTACTAATTAACTAAGCAAGCAAAATAAGGGGGGCAAACTGGGAGGGTTTTTAAAAATTATTTTTACATGCTAGTAGGTTCACTGATTTCAAAGTCTAGATATACATGCACCCTGTGTAAATGATTATCATTCACATGAATTCATGCAAAGCAGCCTGCAAATCCCAATTTTTCAAAAGTTCTGGGAATTCTGAAGCTTGCAGGGCCAAGACTCCTTTGGGAAAAGCTACTTTAGAGGATAACAGTGTAAAGGACGGAACAGGCCTATATATAGATTGTAGGCTTTGGATGGTTGAATAAGAGAATCTGTCTTTGCCTGATTCATAGGGAGAATTAGAGAGAGAGAGAGAGAGAGACAGAGACAGAGAGAGAAAAGAGAGGGGGGGAGGGAGGGAGGGAGGGGAAGCAGCTGTTCACCCTTGCATCCATTTCCATCGTGTTTGGTTAAGACAGCTGCAGGCAACTGTGAAATATATGGAGAGCATTGTTTGGACTGTGTCACCTTCCCTGCCTGCCCATCCCTTTGTCTAAGTGTATTCCAGTCCCGGGGAGGGGAGGGAGGAAAAATGCTCAGAAGCAGAGAGCACCAGCTAAAAATATAAGTGCAAAGGATAGGAAGATACCTCGCCTGCTGGTCAGCCATAACTGAATCTAGAGAGGCCACTTTGGCCTTGGGACACTCAGTGGCCTTTTCCCGGTCGGTTAAGATTAGTTTTTAGAAGCTTAGAGCTTCACGATATGAGAAAGGTTTAAACTCTCTTCTCTGCTTGGCAAAACGTCCCTGCGAGGTAGATAAAAATCCCCTTGCAGTTTGCTCCTGCTGCCTTTCAGGATTTCATTCTTGATGGTGTTTTTACTTTCCAATCTAGCCTAGAACCCTAGGATCTCCTCGGGGTCTCCCATCCGTCCACGTACTCCCCAGGACTGACTTGACTTCTCCAAGGTCACTTAACTCCCCATCCACGGCTGACACTGAATTCATCGTTTGATTCGATTCACACAATCCCAGAATGGGTCAGGGGAAATCAGTGGCTTGCAGCTAAGTGGGCATCCTGGACCCCTAATTGTGAAGATTCACACCTTCCCCCATCTGCAGTGCCCCGTTTCTAGGCTCCATGTCTTGTTCCCCTTATTGTTTGAAGGGATGATCGAAATGGACATCGGTTTTATATATACACAGAGGTAGAGAATGCATTGTTTATTTCCTTGTGGGCTCTCCAATGCATACATTGAAGACCAACTGACACCCACAGGTGTCCGGCTATTATCTGGCCACTGGGAGGACGTTGCGTCGACATCTTAAATGGAAAGGCCATCCGGGCGGCTGGCATGTCCCTAACCTTGGGGGCCTCTGTTGTTCTGGCATTCACCACATGACAATGCAGGCTGATATTTAAGAAGGCAGAAGAGAGAATGGAGGGAGGAGAGGATTAACTCACCTATTACAGCCAAAAGAGGAGATGGGTTTATTTATAATCTGGGTTGGGCCTTATTTATTGTCTCCTCCGGCAGAGCAAAGGGGGCACCGGCCGAAGGAACCGTCTCCGAACAGCACCCTGAGCTGCACAGTTTGGTCTTAGAAATGGTGAGTAAAAGGAGGGTGGGAGAGAGGGAGGGGCCGTGAGTTGGAATGGGAAGAAAAGAACCAGGAATTCAAGCATTCCAGATAAAAAATAGAGGCTGCCTTTCAGCGAGTGAGGATGTTCCAAAAAAACAAGAGTTCTAGTATCAGGAAGAATGAGGTTACACGCCAACATCCTTTCAGAAGAAGTGTGGATAGGCCAGTTAAGCTGGAATTAATTGATAGGGTTTTTAATCAAGACACACACATTCTTTCAAACCTAGGGTGTTTTATCAATGCAGATGATTTTATAACTTAGTTCGAAGCAATGATTTAGTGGTGCCCAAAATGGACTCCATCCATTTTTCCTTGCTGGCTTGACATCGTTCTCAGACCACTAGTTTGATACGGGCATGTTCCCCTTCACACATTCTGCATTCAAATCCTTTCTTAAAACCTCCAATTTACTCTTCTACTTTAAACACAAATTTTTAGTCCTCAAAATGTCAAAATCCATATATGGGTACATCTCTTTCTTTGGGGCATGTCTACCTCCACCATCAAATGTGAATTTGTAAACTTCTCGAGTCAGGGAAACCACTTCGTGGACTTTTCACGGGGGCATTTTCCACGGATGGCACTAAACCAATAGCCACTAAATACAACCGATCGTAGTCCCATAACTCTCTTGACCAATAAAACAGTAAAAACAGTATTGTTTTCAGCTTATGGCTCTGGATAGGAGGCCTGGAGTCATTATTTGACCCAGCAGAAGAGACCTTAAGAAGTTAAGGAGATGCCGCTGAATGATGTTGTTGTGTTTAATCTCCCCAAAGTCACCCAAGAAAGCTAAGAAGAGGGCAGAAGGTGCCAATTCTAACGTCTTCTCCATGTTTGAACAAGCACAGATCCAGGAGTTTAAGGAGGTATGTTAACAGAGGCAGTAAAATGTTTTATAAACAGTTTGTATTACAAATCCAAATGAGCAGAATACCCTGACCCAATAACATGGAAAACGTAGGTAAAATGCTACCATCCTCTTGGCTTCTGTTCTACCTGCATAATTAAGAGTCCGTATTTGAATTTCAGCCGCGCTGCACGATCTAAGGCCTGAGGAACTGGACTCTGATCCGATCTTTTTTTTTTTTTTAAAGCATGGAAGTGTGTGCCTAAGTCCTGGATGATTCTACATTCTTGTAGATCAAAGGCTGTAATAACCAATTTAAAAAGACTTTATTGGGGCTTAATCTGAAGCCTGGTCTTAGTCCTGGAACCTAGCTGAAATGCCCTAGCTGAATATTGCAGCATAAAGTCTGCCAGATTCCTCGTGCACTTATCATTCCAGCCATGGGAAATTCATTTATTTATTTTATTTTATTTTGCCTCCTGGGTCGATTGTATAAGATTGAATTGATTTTTATCTTCTCCTAAACCTTACACATTTCCCAACAGTCTCGCGGATCCCAGAAAGACCCTGAGTTCAATGATGTATCCTGCATAATTACAGGATAGGGCTGGGGAAGGATTTCAAAAGAGGTATTTGAAAGGCTGGGCACACACCCTCTGTGTGAAGACAGCTGGGAGAGGCTTCAAAAGCGACGGTGGTCGATCTAACAGTGAGACGAGGCACTTTGTACACACCACTCCATACCAGACATGCAGTTTCTCCCCTTACAGGCTTTCACCATCATGGATCAGAACCGCGATGGTTTCATTGACAAAGCAGATCTGAGAGATACATTTGCAGCACTAGGTAAGCCAAGAAACGCCTTTACGTTATGAAATCCATCAGTGTCCTATTAGTAATTTATACAGGATTCCATTGAGAAAAAAAATGTTTCGATTATCGTTCCTTTCCCCTTGCCCAAAAGGTTAATATCAAGTCAAAATTAAACTAAGATGTAGACCACGAGAAATAAGAAATAGAGAAATCCAGAACTCTGGCTTGAAATAGAACGGATAGTTCCAAGTTTTGACAGCGTTCTAGGTCAAGGTGATTTATATCTTTCCAAGCCAAATGCAGCTAGTATGGACGATTGGGTATCTACGAGTTTCTCAATTTTTGCAACGTTGGCAGTAAATGTAAGAAAATTCTCCATTCTTCCACATTAGGCAGGGATGGGAGAGATGCTACTGGTCTGCTGCTTGCTTGTCAGCCCTTCCAGGTAAAGCAGACAGGAAATATCACCAGATGAACTCATTCTACTTTAGTGTAAGGCTACATTAACAGAATTTTGCAAGTCTGAAAGTCCAAAACTTCCTTCCATCACTTTTAATTGCTTGATTCATTAAGGCAGGTCCTTCCTAAGTTTGTTCCTCCGACCACTACGCCACTGGGGGCTCCTCCCTCTCTTCTCTGACCTTCCCCTCGTGCCCCAAGGTCACCCACACTTTGCATTGCCTCAAAATAGCTGCGCTTAGCACAATCAGGATAGGCCTTTCAATATTTTAAGGGATTCCTTAAGAGGGATTCCTTCCGTTCCCTGCTGAGGGGTTGTGTTTGGTTTGGTTTTGCCTCCTTTAGGGCGTCTGAATGTGAAAAATGAAGAGCTTGATGACATGATCAAAGAAGCTCCTGGACCAATTAACTTCACCGTGTTCTTGACAATGTTTGGAGAAAAGCTTAAAGGTAAGATTGGATGCTACGACTCAGTTGCAAACAGTGAGCATCTTTGGTAAGATGTTCAGGCACCCACCCATATATATATATCTATATACCAGTGATGGCAAACCTTTTTGGCACCGAGTGCCCAAACTGGAACGTGCATGCATGCGCGTGAATGTGGGTGCGCCGGAGCACCGGAAACCCAAAGACCAGCTGGCCGGCACGCGCATGCCTGTTTTTTTGGCCAGTTTTGGCCAGTTTTGGGCCATTTTCAGGCCATTTTCAGGCCGTTTTCAGGCGGTTTTTAAGGCCGTTTTTGGCCTGAACAATGGCCCAAAGAACGGCCTGAAAATGGCCTGAAAAACGGCCCGAAAAATGGCTTGTTTTTTGGCCATTTTCCAGGCCATTTTCCGGCGCTTTGGTGCCTGCAAAGACCAGTTGGCGACGGCGCGCGTGCCCACAGAGAGGGCTCTGCGTGCCACCTCTGGCACGCGTGCCATAGGTTCGCCATCACGGCTATATACAGTATAACAATACCATACAAAAACAAGCAGGATAAAAAAACAAACAAGCAAACGTACATTTAAGGTGATGTGTTGGATTCCCAATTCCCCTGCAGAGCTTCCTTGTGTAGCTCAAGGAGGGTTTTATTCTGATTCACCTGCCCATTTATTTTCTGTGTAGCCTCAGCCTTCCCACAAACATTGCAAGAAGGACCACTTTTACAAAAGTATTCAGCTTTCTTAGACTTTCTCTCCATCTCCTCTCCCATCCCCCCTTTTATTTCCTTTTAATTTTCCAGGAGCAGATCCAGAGGAAACCATTCTAAATGCATTTAAAGTCTTTGATCCGGAAAGCAAAGGCTTAAAGGCAAGCTAGTAAGTATCTTCGGAGCTTCTCCGCTTAAAATGGTCAGAGGATTCCCCAGAGCCCTTTCTGCTTCTCTTTGGCCCCTTAATAAGCATTTGTTTAGCATCACCTCTCTTTGGACAATCTGCCGTGATGCAAATGTACAATCATCCCGGCCACTTATCCTAAAAGCAATTAAGAACTTTTTGGTCCATCCATCCCCATGTGCTCCAGCCTGGATTTCAGAAATGAGAAAGCTATCACTTCTATTCTTCACATTGACCGATGGGTGGAATTGAGACTCATATTCCTTTGCATCTAATCCGGGTTTTTATTTTTCAGCATTAAAGAGATGCTCATGACGCAAGGAGAACGGTTTTCAAAGGAAGAGGTAAGAGAAATTTCTGAATCATTCGACGGCCTTTCTTGGGAATGCAATTTGGGAGCACAGCCTATTGGACTGTCTTCAAAATGAAGATTTGCAATTTTAGCAAGAGCTGCTGAGGTATTAAAACTCAAGAGGAAATGTTCTGGCTTCTTTGTTCTTCCAGGTAGACCAAATGTTTGCAGCCTTCCCTCCAGATGTGACCGGCAATCTTGACTATAAGAATTTGGTGCACATCATCACACATGGAGAAGAAAAAGATTAAGAAATGGTGGGAGGCCACTCGGTGTGATGACAGAAGTGATACCTTCTCTGGTCAGCTAAGCTGGGCTGTTGTGTCTTTCCTGTGTGTTGTCATCCTCTTGGCAGTCCCAGCCCTTTGTCTGTCCTATCTGTAGAAAGAATGCAGCCGTGTCTGGAGAAACCTATTTCTAAAATTGCCTTTGTATTGAATTATTCAGAAAATCTGAACAGCCCTTGATGAATGATTATGGATGAGGGAATGGAATAAGCTGTGCTCACAGCAAGCCACGTGTTTCTCTGCTGATGCCAGGGCAGGGTGCGTTTCCCACTTAACACACAATGCTAAGAGGTTGTCCAACAATAGTATGTGGAGCTGAGCAGGAGGAGGCTTCACCAACAGGGCCACAAATGTGCCACTGCTGCTCTAGCCATTTCTGAAGAGCAGGGGTGGGGAACTATGACAACTGTACAACCCGTGGACTTCAACTCCCAGAATTCCTGAACCAGTCATGCTCAGGTTAGGTTAGAGAAAAGCAAGATTCCAACTTAGAAATGAATAAAAGACACCACACAAACACACATTGCACAACCCAAGGACCCCACATCTTGAAAGAGAAAAGCATGAAAATTGGAAAAAGGCATCTCATCTGATGTTCAACTGGAGGAAGGCATGGGTACAAAAAAATGTTGGCCTACAGGTGTTATCTAGGTTTGCTCACAAGGTTTAGGTCCCAGTCATGTATGATGCTCCCCCTGGGGATTCCCTCTTTCGATCATCCGGGAGCAACACACCAAAGCAGAGAAAAATATGCCAGGTGTGCATCTTCTAAAAGCAGCTAAGTAATCCTATTGATGGAACAAGGCTGATTCATGCCATTTTCAGCAGGGTATGGAAATTTTCTAGGAACCCAACACATCTATGGAGGCTTCCTACCTATTATAGCAATAGCAATAGCACTTATATACAGCTTATATACAGCTTCACAGTGCTTCCCAGCCCTCTTTAAGCAGTTTACAGAGTCAGCGTACTTCCCCAACAATCTGGGTTCTCATTTTACCCACCTCGGAAGGATGGAAGGCTGAGTCAACCTTGAGACGGTCAGGATCGAACTCCTGGCAATGGAAATGCAGAGTTAGTCTGCAATATTACATTCTAACCATTGTGCCACCACAGCTCTATTGATCTTACTCACCTACTATCTCTTAATTTCCCTCCATTGAGGTGCATTTCTATTCCCTTCTATCCCCAGAGTAACCCCTTGAAAAGGTCAATAGGCACATCTTATCTCCTGCTGGTGGTGGAAATGTGAACCCAGGATCCCTCTCCCTCCCACTCCCCCAATATGTCAGCTACTACATTAGTGTGAATCTCTTACCCAATGGAAGCACACGACTGGAACCACACGATTGTCCTTCTGGGTGCATGTAAAGTTGTCCATCATCTGCTCTTTCCAAGTAGCTGGTCATGAAGTCAGCTGTAACAGGCAGGCTAACCTAACATAGGTTGAGACCCATTCAAAGCCAGTGGTTGCACAGTTTGTGCTGAGCATCCAGGATTGCAAAACCCAATTTCCAATGACTACTAGCTTGGTGGTCTACCTTTGTGAGCCGGCCAACCTGAAATGCTCCAGCTATATTGGGATTACAACTCCCAGGCTTTTCAAGAACCACACACACAGGTGCAATCTTTGTGGTAAGGCCTTTGCTCTCTGTTAACATGCTGTGAGATAACACAGCTCATTCACAGTGGGCTATAAATAGTAAAACTGTCTGGTACCTAGAAAAGCACGCACCGTTCTTGGATAAATCCGAGTCATAATCCTATTCAGTAACTCCACACCCCACTTTTCATCCACTCTGCCTCTTAGCATTGAAAGGTTTTAGGACCGAAGGACATTTTTCCACTTTACATCTTAAAATGTCTTATTGAGGTGGTCTTCTGTTTTTTAAGATGTAAGAAATAAGAAAAATAGAAAGGCTTAAGATCTGATACATAACTGATTTATAATGAAGCCATATCCATATAATATCAGCCCTATGAAGAACATAAGGCAAAGCTTGGTTGACACTACAAAGCCATCGTGGCTTATTTAGGAGACTCTGCACCTGTGCTGACGAGGATCAACATGAGGGTTGACCAACATTAATTCAAGAATGAACTGGAGGTCATGGATTCCATTACAGGCGCTTCACCTCTTTTCTCTCCATCTGATGTTTGCAGAGTCCTTCTGTATGCGCAGCCCAGAGGTCTTCTTGGGGCCTTGCTCTTTTTATTGGAAAAAATGAGGTGCCAGAAACATATCCCTTAATCTTCTTCAGCTAATAGAACCTGCCAAACCAGGGAAATGGCTCGACTTTGCAACAGCCGCACAGTAAAAATATAACAACAACAGAATCAATAACCATGCCAGGTGTTTCAAGGGCAAGGAGGAGAGTCACCTTTACAGGGTGCTAGAGGGAAAAAAAAAGTAGCCTCTGCTGAGGCTGTAGGAGTCGTTTTAAGTGTTCTGCAGCATCTTTTTCAGAATAGAGGATGTCTTAGTACATCCAAGGAATTTGTTCTCCTGGAAAAGAGGTGAGAAAACTTCCACAATAGTAAAACAAAAACCTGATGCAACATGAATGCAGCCTTCATCAAAGTGGGGTTCTCTGTTTGTGTTGGACTTTCACTTCTGTCTTTTCAAACTTTGATGGCTGGAGGATGATGTCCAATTAGATATTTGAGGGCATATTAAAAAAAAAAAGAGAGAAATTCGGGGAAACCAAAAAGACGAATGCAAGCAAGACAGCAAGCTGTAGAAATTCAAGAGACAAATGCTTTCTTTGTTAATACTTTTTTTATCCTATGCAAAGAAAATCCATTGTGGTATCCCATTTTGTACTGTGTGTATATATATATATATGTATATATAAAAGTAGATACATGAATCTAAGTATATGTAAGAAGCTGATGAAAAAAGACGGTTTCTCATCCTGCCACCCGTTTCTATCTTAGCTTCTATACTGGTGACAGTTTCTTTTTATCTTTGCCGCCACTCTCCACTCTTTCCGTGGCGGAACTCCACCTGGCTTTTTCCTTCTCCTGATTCTCCAAGACCATTTCCCGCAGGTTTTTGTGGTCTAGCGGTTCTGCTGTTGGGAAAGGAACGAGAAGTTCAACTTTATTTATTTATTTATTTGTTTGTTTGTCAAACATGTACAAGATAGCAGGTATAGGTATAAACATAAACATAATCAAAGTGAATACAGATAGATGAGGACAATAGGACAGTAGGACAGGGACGGTAGGCACGCTGGTGCGCTTATGCACGCCCCTTACAGACCTCTTAGGAATGGGGTGAGGTCGACAGTAGACAGTCTAAGGTTAAAGTTTTTTGGGTTTGGGGAAGAAACCACGGAGTCAGGTAGTGAATTCCAGGCATTGATCACTCTGTTGCTGAAGTCGTATTTTCTGCAGTCGAGTTTGGAGCGGTTTACATTAAGTTTGTATCTATTGTGTGCTCGTGTATTGTTGTGGTTGAAGCTGAAGTAGTCATTGACAGGTAGGACATTGTGGCAGATAATTTTATGAACTACATTTAGATCGGTTCTAAGGCGACGTAGTTCTAAGTTGTCTAAGCCCAAAATTTCAAGTCTTGTGGAATAAGGTATTCTGTTGCGAAACTAACTAACTAACTAACAAACTAACTGGGTTAGTTTGGAGAAGAGGTGTTTTCTTTCTTTTTAAAATCGCAGTTTCAGTGAACCACCATGTTTACACAGCATGAACACAACACCTGCTTGTGTTCTCCCCACCCTTAGGCTCTTTTACTGATTAACTTGGTTTTTCTTATTTTTCTTGAAAATGTCTTTGGGGAAAACTCAGGGAAACCAAGAAAAAGCTTGGCGGAAAACAACTTTCTGAAACATTGGTCAAACGGAGAGCATCAGGGAATTCTCTCTGCCCTTCCAAAAACTTCCAGGCCAGTCTTGAATAGCCAGACCCTCATTCCTGCTGGCTCCAAATTTTGCACAGCCATCTCTTCTTCCTGCAATTACTTACTAGGTTCAGCCATATCTGCAAAGGGATCCACGCTGAGAGAAGGCGGAGCCACTTTAATGGTGTCCATTCTCTTCAGCAGAGCACTCCCGCCCAAAAAGGGATTCAGCAATGGGACGGTGTCCAGCTCCCCTTCGACTTCCTTGTAGCGCAAGAAGGATTCGATCAGCAAAAGGTCGTTGCTTTTCTTTTCGACGATGCCTGCAGAGAGAGAAGCAAAGGCACCCTGGGGGTGAGTGTGTGTGTGGGGGGGTGCTTCACGTCTTACGCAATGCACAAAGAAAACTGGCAGACAACGGGGTTTCCTGGTCCTGATTTGGTAGGTGTGACTGTTAGCTCTTCAGGGTTTTTTCTTAGATCAGGTTTTCCCAATAAACTCCGTTTGATACCGATAAATTTGGCTTTGTTGGATTAAAAGGGGAATTTCTCATTAAAACCTTACGTACAAAGACTATATAAGCTATAAGACAGTGTTTCCCAACCCTGGGAACTTTAAGAAGTGTGGACTTCAACTCCCAGGATTCCCCAGCCAGCATAGGAGTTGAGATCCACACATCTTATAGTTCTCAGGGTTGGGAAACACTCTAATAAGAGGAGAGAGATCCCAGATGGAAGGATTAAGACAAATGAGGGAATGCTGGAAGGCTTTACCTGACCGAAGACAGCCTCTTATGGAAGGTCTCCATTGGTCAGTTTGTATTATTTCCTCTCCGAGTTTGTCACACCTACACACAGGAAGCCTCTAAGACTCTCTAGGAAAAAGGCTATCAGCTCAGCGTGGCGCATGGTCCTTTCACTCACTGAAATACTGCATCAAATTCTGATCAGTGATCTCTCCAGTCTCTCCCAGATGCTGCGTGATCTTGGTGGCATCACAGCCGATCTGTTTGAACAGGAAATCCACTGCGGATTTCAGCTGGTCCAAGATTTTGCTGCTCTCTTTCAGATTGTAAGCATAGAGATTGGCGTTTTCTGTGGTCTTCTGCAGCTTTTCCTGTGGACAGAAAAAGAGGCTGGTGGGGCCAGAGAGAGGGGCAGGGGACACTGCCCTGGTCTCCCTCCCTCCCCCTCACACACACACACACACACACACACACATCAGTTCCACTACATACCTCCATGCCTTTCAGACTGCCATGAATTATATCTTCAGCTGCCTTCTGCTGGGATTTCAGATTGCTGATTTCGTTCTACAAAGTTCAGAAATTCCGAAATGCATCATTTTGGCCTTCAGGCCACCTATGACTTTGCTTACCATCCAAGTCAGAGCTGAAGAAGCTTCTTGGATCAGAGGTGGGTTCTTACCGGTTCTATCCGGTTCTTTAGAACCGCTAGTAACTCGGTGATGACGTCACGGAGCCAGTTCTGTTGGTGTGTCCGTGGGCGCCGCCATCTTGGATTTTTTGATTGCTGCAGCCATGCGCGGGCACGCATGGTGCGACCCTGAGTGAACCGGCAGCAAAAGGATCCAGAACCCACCCCTGTCTTGGATGGGAAGCGAAACATTTTCAAAGAAAAAACCAGAGAGTCCAGTTGACTCTTGAAAAAGCACCTTTGGGACGCAAGACCTCGAGAACCAATGAAGCTGCCCAGAGGCGCTTCTGAAAAGAGAGGTTGGGAGGAGAAGGAGCCCACCTGGACTTCTTCAATCCTCTTCTGCAGTCTTTCCATGTCATTGTTCAGTTCAGTGACGTAGCTGAAGTAGGCGAAGTTCTTCCCTTCCGTCTCCATGAAGTCCTCCACCAGCTGCCCGATGTCCCCGTTTTCCGTCAGCTTCAGCAGTCGCATGTAGGCCACCTCATAGCTCTCGAAGCTCTCCCCTTTCGACTTGGCCCGCTTCCTGGCCTTGAGCGCTGAGAGAAAGTTGGGCTGCCTCTTTAGGATACGGAGCTGGTCGGGTTGATTTCCCTACCAAAAAACTGACCACTGACCAGCGCAAAGAGAGCCCACTGGGGTTGTTATTGTTACTGGACATACACACCCACGTCCAATTAAATAGGGAAGCTGTGCTGTGTGCCTGTCGTACGGATTAATAGGTTTCACATCCGTGTTTTTTATGGAACCCTCTGCATATGTGTGGATAGCATGATTGCTCAAAAGTTCATCACTTGCAACACCAGGCAGCACATGCTAACTTGTGTGTGTGTGTGTGTGTGTGTGTGTGTGTGTGTGTGTGTGTGTGCGTGCGCGCGCTTTTGAGTCATTGTTGATTACTGGCAACTAGCTGGAAAAGTCCCTGAGTTTTCTTGGCACGGTTTTCAGGAGTGGTTTGCTTTCTTCTTCCTAGGCCTGAGAGAGAGAGAGGGATTGGCCCAAAGTCACCCAGCTGGCTTAGTGCCTGGTAGGACTAGAACTCCTGGTCTCCTGATTTCTAGCCTGGTGCCTTAACTACAACACCAAACAGGCTCTTGGGAATGGAGAATATTGCATTGCTGTGTTTTTCAATCCTAGTTTGGGAAGATCCAACGTATCTGGGGGACATCAGATGAGGGACCTTTTCTTCTTGCCTCAAATAGCATTCTCCCCCCCCCTTACATTGGCATGAACCGAGTGACAAAATGGTACCTTCTTCCTTTTTGGCCTGTTCCTCAATTTCAGAGCGGTCCACCAGTTTGATGAGCATGAATGCCTTCAGCTTGGTCTCGTGGTTATAGATTCGCTCCAGCTCCCGAAACTCTATGTTGAACTGGGCAATATCCTTGGACCGCCGTTCATTCATGGCAGAGATCCTTGCCAGGGCTTCAACCCTAATAAGAAACAGAAAAGCAGAGAGGATAGATGGATGGATGGATGGATGGATGGATGGATAGATAGATAGACAGATTTAGATTAGATTAGATTAGATTAGATTAGATTAGATTAGATTAGATAGATAGATAGATAGATAGATAGATAGATAGATTAGATTAGATTAGATAGATAGATAGATAGATAGATAGATAGATAGATAGATAGATAGATAGATAGATAGATGAGAAGGAAGGAAGGAAGGAAGGAGGGAATGAGGGAGGGAGGGAGGGAGGGAGGGAGGGAGGAAGGAAGGCGGGAGCACATCAGGCCCCCCCGGAGGGAGGGAGGGAGGGAGGAAGGGAGGCAGGCAGGCAGGCAGGCAGGCAGGCAGGCAGGCAGGAAGGAAGAGAGGCAGGCTGGCACCAATTAAGGAACAAACTAAGTCCTCAACAGATGGCAGAGTTCTAGAGAGGGGCATTCTATTGCTTTGGGCTGCAGTTGATAAATGTCCTTTTTAAAAGCTGCTCCACACGATTAATACTCTGCAAGTTTTGAAAAATTAAGGATGCAAGGAGATCTGTTTGCGTATTCCTTGAAATAGAATCGGTTTTGTATCTGCAGAGAGCATTTGGGTTGGGGCAAAGAAGACATTGGAATAAGAGATTGCCCTGCCTGCCTTCTGTCATCCAACTATTAGCATTTTCCATTTTGTTGCAGAGAAGCATGCATCCCATCTTTTTTAAAAAACACCTTTGTTTCCAGAGAGACCCTCCATTAGAAGGGCAATCTCAAATTCGCCCAACAGTTGAAGTTGCAGTCCTGAAACTGAGCAGAGGGTTGCACCCTTGGTCCCCCTCCTCCTCCTCCTCCTCCTCCTCACCTCTGCTCATAGGCTTGTGTTGACTGCTCAATGGATGCATTCATGGTCCTCTTTTGCTGCTCAAACTTCTTGTGAAGCCGTGAGTAGATGCCTTCAAAAATCGCCTTCTGGCACTGCAGGGTTTCTATTTCTTCACGGAGCATGGCATTTCTGGTCAAGATAGTGTCAAAATGTACCGTGGCCTGGAGGTCAAAGGTTAAAATTAGGAAAGGATCCAGGACGTTCTAAGGCAAGAGTTAACGATGTTTCTCAAAGTCACAGAGAAGAGCAGCTAATAATGAGGAAAGTTGAAAGAAGGTGGAATTTGCAGAAGGCATCGTTCCCTTCTCTCAGCAATCCTCTATGTCTTTATTCCTTACTGACACCCCCAAACTCATGAAGTAGAAGTGATTTACAAAGGGGGGGGGAGGAGGAGGAGTTTCCACATCTGAAAGACAAACTGATGCTGAAGTTACACAAAATTAGGCCACAGTTCCCTGCGGTTAGCAGAGTCCAGATTCCAGTCCTAAATGTATTTTTTGCACTCAAAAGGGAAAGTTCAAAAGAAGCCATGTTATTTTATGTTCGCCATCATCTGCTATACCTGATGGTTCTAAATTTGGAGGTCTTCTGCCCCCTCAAGTTTATTTTTAAGGGCTACCATTGTGGTTCTTATTCCAACTGTTCCCCTCAAGGTGGAGACAGAGGCTAATTTCTCCAGCAACAGGAAGGTTAGCAAGTCTGCAAACTGCCACTTACATGATTGAGCCGGTTGTCCAGTTTGTGGATTTGCTTCTGGAGCCACTTCCCATCATACTCCTGCCTCAGCTTCATCATCAGAACTTTTTGGGTTTTAATCTTTTTTTCCACCTCTTCTATCTAAAAGCAGAGGGAGAAACATCTCAAAACTCCTCTACTCATCGAAAGAAGACGGTTGGAGGAAAACAACGAATAACTGCAGTGCATTTGCTAATATAATCTCTAAATATTTGATGCTTAGTTGTGTACAGGTAGTCCTCGACTTACAACAGTTCATTTAGTGACCGTTCGAAGTTACAAGGGCCCTGTAAAAAGTGATATGTGACCATTTTTCACACGTACGTCTGTAGCCGGATCCCCATGATCACGTGATCAAACTTCAAATGCTTGGCAACCGACTCATATTTATGATGGTTGCAGTATCCTGGGGTCATGTGATCAGCTTGTGCGACCTCCTGACAAGCAAAGTCAGTGGGGAAGCCAGATTCACTTCACAACGACGTTTTTAATTTAACAACTCCAGTCATTCACTTAACAACTTTGGCAAGAAAGGTTGCAAAATGGTACAAAGCTCACTTAACAAATGTCTCGCTTAGCAACAGGAATTTGGGGGCTCACTTGTGGTCGTAAGTCGAGGACTGCCTGTGCAAGAAGCAGTTCCTGCTCCAAGCAACAAAAACAGAGCAAAGGGAATTGAGATTGAGAGAGCAGAAAAGAATTTCCCCAAATGCTTGCTTTTTTTTTTTTTTTTGCCCGAGACTCTACAGCTGGCAATCCTTAAGTTTATGGTCTCTTAGCTTTTGAACCGGAGACTGTGTTTGCACAAGGATTAGGGCATGCTAAATTAGTTTTGATTCACAGGGAAAGTGTACCGAGGAGTCAGAAGCAGAAGGCACACGTTTGGGGAGAGAGGAGGAGAGCTGCGAATCTCACGCTCGCTCGCTTGCAGGTTGTCTATCGTGCTTCACAACCCCCGCTTTGTAAGTCGCACATTCTCCCAAGCACCTTGTCATCAAGTTCTGCAATCAAATTCTTGGTGGCTCTGATGAGAGCATCATACTCGTCTTTGGTCTGCAGAAGGAATCTGAGCTCCATGAAGTTCCGGTCATCTATGAAAAGGTTGCGGGGTGATTTGGTGAGACTTAGCAGCAAATTAATCGCATCGTGTTCTTGTTTCAAGGCATGGATGTGTTTACTGTAAAGGAAAAAGAAGGCCGGTATCCAAAGGTGCTCAGGCATTCCAAACAAGGTTGGCCAAAAATGCACTGACAATAAAGTGTGAAACCCTAAACCACTGATTACAAGCTAGAGGGGCTTGAATTGGGTATGTCTCGTTTGATGAAAAGAAGGACCAGGGGTGACAGGATAACAGTGTTTCAATATCTGAGGGGCTGCCACCAACAAGAGGGGGTCAAGCTATTCTCCAAAGCACCTGAAGGCAGGACAAGAAGCAACGGGTGGAAACTAATCAAGGAGAGAAGCAACCTAGAACTAAGGAGAAATTTCCTGACAGTTAGAACAATTAACCAGTGGAACAGCTTGCCTCCAGAAGTTGTGAATGCTCCAACACTGGAGGTTTTTAAGAAGAGATTGGACACCCATTTGTCTGAAAGTGTATAAGGTTTCCTGCCTAAGCAGGGGGTTGGACTAGAAGACCTCCAAGGTCCCTTCCAACTCTGTTATTCGGTTTATACCCTACAGCACAGGTCATGATTAGCACAATGAGTCAACTGACCAATGTGCAAAAGTGACTTAGACAGATTTAAACAGGAGCAGGTATGTTTGCATTCACTTTTCTCAGCCAGCAGAACATGTTATTGGCTGGTATATATCAATGTGGGTCATGCACATACATGCCCACCCATGCGTGTGCGCGCGCGCGCACACACACACACCCACACCCACACACTATGGCAGCTCCTGGTTCATCTCGTTCAGACTTACTCCTGATGGAACAATTGTTGCTGTGTTTTGAAACCAAGGGACTTGCGGCTCTCCACCATCATCCAAAACTGTTGCTGCAGTTTCCTCAGTTCGCTTTCTGCCATCATCTCCTTTTCCTTCTCCGTATAGTCAGAGTTTTCACTCCTGGAACGAGATGCCTTCCGGCGCTGCAGGTGAGATATTTTTAAAAGAAAAGGGTGTTTGTCCTTTAACTGGGCTTACGTTTCCTTTGGGATTACAATTTCCCTTTTCCCCAGGGAAGCTGTTTCCCTTTATTCAGAGTGAAATAAAGCAAAGTTATTCCATCAGAACCAACTATTAATTTTCCCAAAACCTACATAAAGGAGGGGGCATATTGTTCAACTGTCTTGACTAACCTAGCAGAAGAATAATTGTGCTACCATAACTTGCAGGGGAGGGGGACAGCAGTTGGGCTTTGCAATACTTGACCAAATGGGATGCTTCAGCTCATCGGCCAAATCAAATGCAAAACAGAAGACATGATTCAGATTGTGCAAAGGCCGGTCCCTTTCCTGCAATTCAAACAAGTTCTGCTAATCCCAAAGGCGGCAATGGAACACGTTAAGCGAGGTTGCCGCCTTTACCTAAAGGCTTGCTCAGACTGTCTGGCTTTTGCCAATATGCTCTTGATTGGGACAGACAGACAGACAGACAGACAGAGTGTTTCTCAACCTTGTGAACTTTAAGATGGGTTGACTTCAACTCACAGAACTGGCTGGGGAATTCTGGGAGTTGGTCCACCCATCTTAAAGTTCACAAAGTTGAGAAACAGAGATAGAAGATGATAGATTGGATGGATGGATGGATGGATGGATGGATGGATGGATGGATGGATGGATGGATGGATGGGTAGATAGATAGATAGATAGATAGATAGATAGATAGATAGATAGATAGATAGATAGATAGATAGATAGATAGATAGATAGATAGATAGATAGATAAACAGAAGCTATTCCTAAACTAAATCAAATCCAGTCTAGTTTTCATAGGTGGGGGGGGGGAAAGCGCTCTCTAAAATGAAACCAGAAGCCAATAGCATTTCAAGACTGCATAATAAGGAAGCTTTCTCCCACACGGTGCCCGTCACATGCATGGGATGATAACTCCATGAAGCCTTTTCCTGCACTGCCTGGAATGATGGGAGTTAAATGCACATCTTGAAGGCAGCAGGTTGCCAAAGGCTACAAGGAGATGGCCCCTTGGCTCAGCCATCTAAAATGAGAACCAGGAAGTGGGTGGTGGCAGCAGTCAGTCAGGCTCCTGTGCCATGGCTAAGCGACGGCAGATGAGGTGCAGACTCTACCATTACCCAGGATTAACGATAACAACCGTGTTTACCAGCGTCTTCATGTTTGCCTGGATTAAGGCTTGATGCTTCTGTTAAGGAAACCAGGTTAATCCTTCCCAAAACGAAACCTGAAAAAAAGTTAACAAAGAAGTTTTCATCGGAAAAGTTTCTATCATCCATTTGCAAGCAAGAAGTCTCCCTGGACCTCTTTTCCACATCTCCTCTCTTTTGGTATGGGACAACATGCCCAGATGGTTTCCTCAGCATATTAAAAGAACATTGACATGATGTCATCCGAGCCATGTTCATTTAAAATTAGGGGGCGGAACAGATGGCAACGCTCCGCCCAAACCCATTCAGGACTGGGGTTTCCATAGAGATAACAAGAGAGCACACTGAAGCACTGTGCACCCTCTGCTCTCATTTCTCTGGAAACCCACACACCAAATGGACCGGATGGAACATTCGGAGAGGTCTGGGAATGATGAAGTTCAGCCAGGATGACGGGATGGCAAAGAAAGATCCGGCCCCAGAGAGAGAAGTTGGCAGCTCATTTGAGTCTGTGTCTTCCCGTCTGATCTGGCACGGTTCACACACTTCCCTTAAGACCTTGGCTTAAACTCATAATGCTCCAGAAACTGCTGTTTTTAATTTTAAAATCAATCTTCAGAAAGAGATGGCAG
>QLTV01003457.1:1408482-1446084 GCA_003457575.1 Thermophis baileyi
TATTATTATTATTATTATTATTATTATTATTATTATTATTATTATTATTATTATTATTATTATTATTATTATTATTATTGTAAAAGACAGAAATGTGCCAGGATCTTCAGTCATCAGCAACCAGGTAAGACCACAAAAAGCATCCAAAAAGAAAATAGAAATACAAAAGGAAAATTAAACAAACAAACCTTTCCAAATTGGGGATTTGGAGAAGGAGGCAGCAGTGAAAGAAATGCAAAGGTAGAGAGCAGAAGGAATAAAGTCACCCTGCATTATTTAGCCAAATTGTCATTCAAGGCTTGGGAAATGTCAAGAGAGAGGAGGAAACATTGTGTGTGGGTGCTTAGTTTTGTCAAGCAATGCAAATATAAGAGATCCAGGAGGGATTTTCTTGGAATGTGTGCTCATTAGATCCCTTCGGTGTCGCAAAGGGTTATTTGGGGGCAAATGGAGGGGATTTCATACATTTAGGATTCACTTCTGTACATAAAGTTCTCACCAAACACATTAGGAATAGAAAGATGACACTCAACTGCGAAACTACAAAAAGAGCTTGTGGTATTTTGTTTGGGTTTCTTTTATTGGCACAATTATAGCTTTGCAAAGGAGACTAAATTTTCTTCGCTAAGAATAACTCGTTCCATAAGACAGTTGTGTTAAAAATTACGTTCAAACTTGCCTAGTCCTAAGGAATACTGTTGTTGTTTTTAACCATTTAGTCATGTTCGACTCTTGGTGACTTTATAGACAAGCGCTCTCCATGCTATAAAGTCCCTAAAGGAATATTACTGCCTATTAAATAGGATGGTGGGATAATTCAGGTAGAAAAGAATAGTATGCGAGAAACACAGTTGAATTACAGAACTGAAAAAATGGGATATGAACATTTTAATATTTTTAAATTTTTAAATAAGGTTGGGAATTTTTCTATTGGTGGCAGGGAAGATCCTGTTAGCAATAAGAACAATGAACTAAAAAAAATTAAGGGAACCTGGCAGGATAGAAGAAATAATTAAGGGCACAATAACCTAGGCAGCAAAGTGATATATTTTCTAGTAAAGGTGATTTTATCTATGGAAGAAGCAACTGGATTGCAGATCCGGAGAAGGAGTTACAGTATATGTGTCCCAGAACAAGGAAAGGAAGCTTTGGAACTCAGAATTAATTCAAATTTAACTAACGAGATGAGATGGAGATGGGGGGGGAGAGAGGGAGGGAGGGAGGGAGGGGGGAGAGAGAGAGAGAGAGAGAATTAAGCTCATTTAGTGTTTAGACATGCCGGTATAAACCCAGGTCATTTATGGGTTTTTCAAATTCCGATGACTTTTTATATTTCTTCTGCAGCTTGATTTAAGTCCTATTGCCCAGACTTAATCCATTTTTTTTTTGTTTTGTTATTTTAGGTAGAGTCATATTCTGCACATGGCATATGATTTAACCCAGATGACCTCTTTTTTCTTGGTACTGACTCTCTCTTCCTGACTTATTTCAAGACAAGATGACACTGCAGCTTTTCTCAAGCTCCCTGCCTCGGCTCAAAGACTTACCAGTTCCACTAGTGATAATGACATAGTTACAGTTAATGTTATTACATAACCGTCTCTGTGTTGCCTGCGCGTGTTCCAAAAATAAGTCCTCAGAGGAGAAACATTTACTTAATATTTAAACACTAGAGCTGACATCTTTTGAGAAAAATAAAATAAAAACAACCGCCCTATCCATTCAGGTAGTCCTAAATGCAGTAATTAAACCACATTTGGCCAAACATTAAAAACAAAAACAATTAAAACATTGGACATTCTTTCTCCTTGCCAATGAAATTAAACGTATTATCCCCACTTGGTTGATTCCAATTGCTTTGAGGCTTTCCCCTGACAGATCTCTGCCACACCCCAGCATAAGGCTATGAAAGCTATTCAGCAGTGGGTCAATTGGAAAGGACAAAATTCGGCCTTGACATCTGCCATAATAATAGTACATACTAATAACAAAGTCACTCATGGACCGCCAAACCTCCATCCAGGCATCAGAAATAGCATTGGAAAGCCTCCCGGATGCTCGAAGCACCAAAATAAAATAGATTTGGGGGGGGGAGGGGAAATCCTTGAAATAATTCAGGAAAGATTAGGGATGTGCGGTGGCTGCAGAATCTGTGGGTGGGTGCGAAGGGAATACATGATGTGCTATACAGTATTAGTGCTGACTTAGGGTTTTGGGGCTGGCTTTGCTTGCTGATCTCCCATTTAATCTTCCGGGCCCAGGCGATGCTGGTTTTAGCTGCTTTTAGCCTAGAAATAAGGCACATTTTTGGAAAAAAGAGCAAGTTTCGTGCTGCAGCTTTCTGGATTCAGGGAGTCTCGATTCATGTTGAGCTTCACGTAGGATGATGCAAAGACAAATATTCCTGCTTTAGTGCTAAATACTGCAAAGAGGGTCAATTCCAATTGCATTTTAAAAACTAAATCCTTTTTACCTTTTGCTAAGTGACCCATCCCTTCTTCTAAAGGAAACGATGTTTCTGCACAGAAGCGCTGGGGTGCTTCCATTCCCTCAAAGGAGACAGAACTCTGTGCATTCTCAAGCGTGCTCTTTCCTTTTACTCAGCCTGTGAGCAAAATTGTCATGGATTTTTTTTTTGGGGGGGGGGAGGTCACATTTGGGAAAATGGGTTGCAATCCCAGGAGAAAGGAAGGAGGAAAGAGGTTTTCCTTGTCAAGTGGGAAAACCACTTTTTTCTGGAATCTAATATTGATAAATCTTGTCCATCCATCGATTTACTTAAACAGTTCCCCTTTTTCCTTGCGACATCCTCTTGCTCCCATCTTGTACAGGGTGGAAACCACAAATTCTGCAACATGTTTGCATGTGAGAAGGTTTGCAGTTGCAGCTACAACCTTTTGCAAGGGTTTTAATCTTATTTTAGGACCCCAAGACTTTCTGAACCTCCCTTTTCTTCAAAAGGAAAGCCCCTGCCAGGGCTTTTTTCCACTGTGGGGAAGCTTTGGCAGGTGTGGCTACGAGTTCTAATCCTGAGGACTTTTGCACCAACTCACAATTGATTTAATTCAGTCGCTCAGTTCAGCACCTGGACAGCTTCTCTCTCTATTTTTTTTTAAGGCTTTTAGAGTTGGTGCACTCTGCCCTTCACACTCAACCCCTTCAGGGTGATGGGAGGCTAAAAGTACAATGCAGAGAACTCTGCACCTGCTCAAGGGAATTCTTTCCTTTGACCCTCACTTGATCAATTATTAAAGCAGGACAGTCTCCCCTCCCCACCCCCTTAGAGGGTCCTGCCTTAGGCAGAACGCCATTCTTTCTCTCTCCCATCCCTCTTTCCCCTTCTCTCTGCCTCAGGTTTCCATTATTTCCCCCCTTTCTTTGGCTTCTCCCCTCAGAAGCGCCCTGACAGAAACAAGAGAGAGAGAGAAAGATGGGGAGTGGGGACTCTTTTCCGCTCTCCCCCTCCCGCTCCTTTTCTTTCTATCTCTTCCCCAGGCGGAAGGATCGCGGGCGCGCGACTGAGTGAGGACGCCCGCGCGGGAAGGGGGGGGGAGAGAGAGAGAGAGAGAGAGCGGCCGGGGGTGGGAGGGAACCGCCGAGCGAGGGGCAGAAAACGGGCGAGCGCGGGCGCGCGCGCGCGCGCTCCAGGCTCCCTTTCCTCAAAGCTTCCCGCTCTTGACCCAGAAAGAAGTCCCGGCGGCTGCTTCCTCCGGTATCCCTGCGCCTCCTCTCCCCCCCCCCCACCCCGAAGGAGGTGACTGGGGAGAGTGGAGGGCCGAGGCGGCCATTTTGTTCGCCGCCGTCGCCGGGGATGCTGTTGGGCTGCTGAGGCGGGCGCGATCGGCGCGGAGGGGAGCGAGAAGAGGGATCCGAGGGCCCCGCGGGAGATCGGGCGAGAGGATCGCGGTGGTGGGCGGAGGCGAGGGAGGCAAGCGCCGGCTCGGGAGCCGGGGGCGGCCGCGGCGAAGGAGGAGGAGGAGGAAGTCGACCCGGCGGGCTCCGGCTTGGCTCCTTCCCCAGCCGCGGAGAGGCGATGGCGGATATTGACAAGCTCAACATAGACAGCATCATCCAACGGCTGCTGGAGGGTGAGGAGGGGCGGCTCTGGGGAGGGAGGGGGGTGTCCGCAGCGCTTGGGGGGAGGGGTGGCGACCCCCCCCAAGGACGCTCCGATTGGGGCCCCTTCCCCTTCAGGAGGGGCAAGACCCAAACGATCCTCTCCTTTCTGCGGAACAATTCGGCGGAGGGTTTTTTTTTTTTTTGTTAATATGTTTCCCCTCCCCCAGATATACACCCCCATCGGCACCCTCCTCATTGCAGGCCGCCCCCACTTTCTTCTCTCTGCCCCCCCTTATCCGAAAATCGGGGTTCCCCTCCCACGATCTGGGGAGGCCTTGGGGGGGGGGGAATCAGAAGCGCTTAGGACAAAGGAAGGCTGGGAAATGGGGAGGGGGCGGGCAGAGGGCGCGAATATGACCCCCCCACACACTTTAAAGAGGGGCTTTTGGGGGAGGGGGTTTCAAAGCTGTTGAGGAGAAACACAGGTGAAGAGAAGGGATGCTCAGTGGAGATACCTGTGGGTGGGTTGAATGTAGCCTTGTTTACCTGGGTGGGGGGGTTGTCTCTCTTTAATGTGTCCCCCCCCCCAATTTCTATTATTAGGGATGAATTTTAAGGATGTCCGGTAAGAGGATGGGAGAGGCTTTGTTGAATGATGTGAGGGCCAGGCAGTTAAAGAGGTCTGAATCATTGGCCCAAATAGAAGGGGGGAGAAAATGATGGCTGTGTTTGCGTGCGTGTGCCTCTCACACACAAACACACTGAGACATATAAATAAACACCAGTACTGTATGTAATTAATGAAAAATGCAAAGTCAGGATGATGCAGGTCTGCTGTGCTTTACCCATTAGAAGAAAAGGGGTCAAGGTGCAAATATTTTTTTTTGCCTTTGCCTCTGATTTTACTTGGAAAATAAGATGTATTTTGGAACGTCTTTGTAGGTCGTTCTTTGCAGGGAAACGGTTTATGTGTGCCCGCCTCTGGAGATTCTCAATCACCCAGGTCATGGTTGTCCCAAAGGTTTCCAAAAGGCAGTTGGGCTTCCTTGGTTTTTTTTTTCCTCTTTAAAATGTTTCGCTTCTCCTCCAAGAAGCTTCTTCAGATCTGAATTGAAAAAGCACCCTTGGGACACCCTCGGAATAAAAGAGTCTGCTAGTTGGGTTGCAGTTTGGGATCTGTTGGGTTGCTGGGTTTTGCAACAAAGTGTGAAGTTGCTAAACATAATTTTTTGGTTCTGGCTGGATCTATTTGATTCGAAGCCAGTGTGATGATGGCACAGTACTAACCTGTGAAAACATAGGCTCAGGAGATAACTTTGAGCATTCTCTCTCGGCTCAAGAACCTTACTAAGTTGTTGTTATAAGAGAAGAAATTATAGGAGGGAATGCCTTATATATCGGTTTGGGCTTTTAGGGTGAGATACCACAAAGTAAACATAAATAAGAAGGATGAGGTGAAAGTAGGCCCCTCTGCAGTGAAGGAAAAGCAGAAGAGTAGGGTTTCCGAGGAGGTGTGGAATAAGTACCCCTCTTTCCCCAGGATCCAAAAGCTGAAATTGCATGTGGTTTTGATCTCCTTATCCTGTAATCCTTATGCCTGGGCTTCATTGCGCTCCTTTGGTGAAGTTGTGTGAGGAAGGGAAGAAACCCTCCTGGAGGAGTTGCATCCAAGATTCAGAGCCCCAGCGTCAGTCAGTCTCATCTTTCAAATTGCCCAACGTTTTTGTACATGATGCATTTTATACTTGGATGGTGGAAATCTTACATGCCTCTCTAGTCTGCTCTTTCTTAGAATAGGAGCATAAGTAATTTGTAGTGTCTGGTAGGTCTCTCTTTGTTTTGCCCTCTTTAACAAAGGTGGAGTTTTGCTCGGAGGGAAGAAAGAGATTGTTGGTTAGCCCAGTCTTCCTGACACTGTGTGATTGCTGGTCCAGGGAATTATGAGGGCGTAAAAATGTTGCTCGCCCTCCTGTACCCGTCTATTATGGCCATTAACTTTAAAAATAGGCCTGCTTCTTTGAGCTGGAGTGAACATTTTGCTTGCAAACAAATTACAGACTTAATCCAAGCATTATGACATCAGTGTGACATTTTGATTACTCTAAACTCCGGTGCTGGGTTCCAGGTGGCTCCTCTCTGAACAATTTGGCGCACTGATCCAAGTGCTTCTCTGGGGCACTTCCAAGATACAACGTTCTGTACGTTTGGGGTATTTGTCTCCAGTTTTCGTTGCAGGAGGCTAGCCTTAGATTAAACTTGAGTTGGGTGAACAGACCTGATGACCAACATTCCTTCCAGCAACAAGCAAAAATTATAAGGCAGCTACTGGGTTGATCCAGCCTTATCCGACTCCATTCTAGATTAATAACTCAATTTGGGAATTTAATTTCCATCAAATGAAAACGACTGTCTAAAATAATATGAACTGGGCCACTTATGTATCCTTTCTATGATATGCCTTTCACTAAGCCTTCTCCTTTAGGTTTGCTGAAAGACCATTGAAAGAGAGTTAGCAATGCAAAAAATGATTGGATTTGTAAATTCAAGATGTTTGATATTAGCCTAGATAGAACTTTAAAAAAAACAATCAAACCCTTCCAGTGTTGTTAGAGCTGTTCTTGCATGCTTAGTAAAAATGGTTGCTTAATCATCTCTCTCCATTTGTTTAACAAATTTAAATTTCCGATGACAACAGCATGAGTTCAGTATAGATTAATTTTTGGTGTCCTTTAATGCAACGTGAGTTTTAAATTGGCTGTGTACACATAACTTGGAGGGATAAACAGGGCATATTTACATCTCTATTATCTTCTATTAATAGAAATCTTACTGCTACTTAATGCTGCATCTCTACTAATATAATTTAAATTATGCGGTAATTAGGGAATTTTTTTTAAAAAAATTGTTTTCTCTTGGAATTGATTAGCTATAAAAGTATCTCATATTCTTTTTTCTTCTGCATCGATCATTTCAACCCCAAATATGAAAGATTTCGGGCTCTGAAATGCATCTATTCTAAAATGCATCTCTCAGCATCTTAGAGAAGGATGCTTCCTAATTGTGTATGTACCCCGTTCTTCGAAGAGTTGCAATAAGATCTTGGGGCTTAGTTGTTGCTACAAAAGAGCTGCAAAGCTTTAGCTCTCCTGCTTCCTTTCAGATCCAAGAAGAGGAGAATGAAAGTGCTGGCTTTTGTTCTACAAAGTGCAGCTTGATATCATTTCTGAACTTTGGAAGGGTGGTATCGCTATAAAATATAATTAGAACTAAAAGCTCTCTGGTCAGTCTGCATGCTTGAGTTCTCCATATTTGGTTAATGCAGGGAACTCAAACTTTCAACCCCACGAATACGATAAAAAGGGGGTAGTTTTGCACTCAGAGCAGCCAGTTTAATTTTCATTTTATAGCTGGAAAAGTTACAAGTTCTCAGATAAACATTAGTGAGCCTGTTCCAATCTAGATCTTCCAGCTTTAGGCAGAGCCTACAGACTATTATAGATCTGTCTGATTAGATGGATACCTGGAAAGAAACAGTGTGTTCAACCACCTATTTTGTATGACCAGAAAATCTAGTTATTTACTTGCGTATCAAGGCTAATAGATGTTGAATAGCCTTTTATCTCAAAGCAACATATTTTAATCCTGTCTGGGCCTTTAACAACCCAGATGCAAGTGGAAAATTATGGGCTTCTTATTAGAAGAACAAGCTTTCATGCTTTCTCACTATTATCTTTCTAAAACACTTATTTAACTACAGATGACTAATAAAAGTGCACATTGCAAACTATTTTATCTGGTCTTCTTTGCAAAGATGGACTTGGATTTCCTTTTTCTTCTGCAATAAATTTGGGCTAAATGTTGTTGCGTGCAAGTCCCACGAGCCTGAACTCCTGCTTGAGCAGGGGGTTGGACTAGAAGACCTCCAAGGTCCCTTCCAACTCTTGTTATTCTGTTATTTTCATGCCTCCTCTGTGGTGAAGGACTTTATGCTTTTTCTTTTCTTTTTTTTCATATCAGCATTTTTCGGGCCATAATTATAAGGTAACACTGGCCTGAAAAATCCTAATAGGAAAAAAAAAGCATAAAGTTGATGGCCACAGCGCTTAGTGAACGATGCAAGCAAATTTAAGCCTGCAGAACTAATTAATTTTGATTGTGCAGTTTGTAATTAGTGCTGTTCACTAGTAGTCAAAGGACCAGCTATATGCATGTCGTTGATAAATATTTTCCTCTGGAACAAATCACTAATAAGCCATATAGGCTGCATCCGAGGGTATGTGTTGCGCCAGAGGCTTCGAGGAACAAAGCAGGTTTGGCTGGATTCTGCCCTCTGTCTCTACCCTTCTCTCTCTCTTTGCAGGGTAAACAAGTGAAGTTGTAATTAATGAACAGCTGCGATGTGAAAATATCAATACAGGTAGTCCTCGACTTACGACCACAATTGAGCCCCCAAATTTCCGCTGCTAAGTAAAAGATTTGTTAAGGGAGTTTGCGGCCTTCCTTGCCATAGTTGTTAAGTGAATCACTGCAGTTATGAAGTGAATAACACGGTTGTGAAATGAATGTGCCTTCCCCATTGAGCTGGCTTGTCAGAAGGTCGTAAAAGGCGATCACGTGACTCCGGGACAAGGCGACCGTCATAAATATGAGCCAGTTGCCACACGGTTGAATTTTGATCATGTGACCAAAGGTCTTAAGTGTGAAAAATGGTCCTAAGTTACTTTTTTCAGTGCTGTTGTAACTTTGAACGGTCACTAAATGAACACAACAGTTCGAGGACTACCTGTGTAGGTTTCACTTTTTTTAAAAAGAAAGACAACCGATCAGATTTAAGCGTGTCGATGTTTGTCTCTTGTCATACAGAAATGAAACTTTGGTTTGCTTTGAAGCCAGCGTGAGGGCACAGTACTGACTTGTGAAAAACGTTGTCAGATTTATTATGTCTGCCGACCGAGACCAAGAGCCGGCTCTGCAACTGCAGCCTTCACGGCCGAGTTTCACTCGCTCAGCCAGCCAGCCAGCCGGCTGTATCCCTGCCCAACAGGCCATTCCGTTGCCTCCACCCCTCCTCTTGCTCTTTTTCCTTTTCCAATCCCACATTCTGTGGCACTGATTAAGTTCAGTCCTGGGGAGGCTGCTCTGGAAATTATTTTAAAAATATTTTTTGTACTTCTGCAAATTTAATAGTTTCCTAAACAAACTACCCATTCATTTCTCCCTGGCTCTGTACGGTATCATTTGTGTACTTACTCACCACACCACATTATGCTGGGGAGAATTATAACTTAGACAGAGATTTTCCCTCCCATCTGATAACTATAAGGCCATCTGTTGTTTTCCATAGGCCATTGTTTTTCTCTGCTGTTTAAATGATTATTAAATCAAGAGTGGTGTCCATGATTAACTCCTGTGTTGTCCCTCTCTTCATCAAGGAAGCTGTGCCCTCCACTAAGTTCAGAATATTTTGGTTACAAGTGGGAAGGAAGGGCCTAAGAGCGGATTTCTATAGGATTTGCCTGGCAAAAGAGATGTGCAATATTTTTACTCGCATGAACTGGCACTAATTCAGGGCACATGCTGTTAAAATATTTGGAACAGACAAAGCTTAAGAGATTATTATAGGTTTGAAAGCCACAATAAGTGAGGCTCACTTTCCAGCTTATGGGCTTGTCTGTCTATATCTTATCTATTTATCTCACCTTTCAGCTCTCTTTAAGTATCAAATGTTAGCTTGTGCTGTACTAGTTGAAAAGGAAAAAAAATGGAGAGAGAGAAGTAGGTAAGTTAATTCAGGGTACTACTTCTTGTACAGTGTTATATAAAGGTTACATAACAGCCACTAAAGGAAACAACACTCAGAAAGGAGGAATAGAGTGATGCAGGAGTCCAGCTGAACCAGTCAAGAGGGTCTCTTGGTCTCGCTTTTCTCTCTCTGTCCCTTTGATGTAGCCAGGTCGCCCAGCCCAGGGACTGTTTATTTTTAGAGTTGGGGCTGAAGAGATTTTGCTAAGGACCATCTCCGTGACAATCCTAGCTCCCGGGAGGCTTGTTTGGTATCTCCAACATTAAAGCACTTCATTTCTGAAAATTGTGAAGGGGGTTTGTAAAGAGCTAATCTTTCTACTCTCAGCTTATTAGCAGTTAAGACGATTTGACTGAAATCTTGCCTATTGCATTTAGAGGAATTGGACAAATTCAGATGCTTTGGGGTTTTTTCAGTGAAAACCAGCTCCTCTGGTAGAGTCAAAGCAACAGATGAATGGTCAATAGTCTGGCATATTAGCTATATTTGCAGGGATCTTGGAATGATAACAGCTGATAGAATTTGCAATAGCACATAAACTGTAGACAGTTGTGAGGGCAATTGTCATTTGGTCACGTTATAAATTAAACTGTAGATCCCCCCCCCATTCAACATACATTCCTTTCAGTCATTGATTGCTAACTTCCCCCTAAAGTTTGGTCTTTGGACTTCAAGTTAATTTTATGACTACTTCTTCAACATTTTCTGCCTGGAAAGCTTATTCTGCATTAACACACTTTACTTAATTCTAATACTTAAAATTAAGAAATACAAATTGTCCTGTTGATTTTTTGAATGCAGTTATCTTGGATTGGTTTCTATGACTGTTTTGCTGTTAGATACCTGGCAGTTCTGTTAAATACATTTCAGGTTAGCTTGGGAGCTGAATTTGAAAACAATTATGAATCCCTTCTGCCACAGAGCAGCCATGCTGCAATGCAGAAGGAAATGTTTCAGTGAGTTTATGCTAGGTTATGTGTGATAGGAATTTTCATTGCTCCTCCAGTATCTAATTGTACTGATAATGTCACCATAAACTGCTAACATGACTGACAGAATTAGCTAATTATAGGGCAAGTATTGGTCAGGTCACAACCTTTATTTCCTGGGAAATCTGCTGGAAATTTCAACCTGATTCTGATATGGACTCAAAGCAAAGCTTGTTAAACATAATCTTTGAGCTCTTCAAAACTGTCAGTACAAGTACTTTAAACTGTTTTTTTTTGCTTGTTTTATGATATAAGACACAGATGAGAGAGAGAGAATATAAAATCTTGTAATCAAACTCTTGGAGAAGATAATCACAGAATCTCGTTTGTTCCCTCTCTGCAAGCATGAAATAGGCATAAATTATGCAAATGAGGCAATTGGTCAGCAGGATTTCTTGAGCCTTTGTTCTGCTGATTATGCAAATCTAAAGCTGCTACAATTCGCTTCAATATTTTTGAGAATATTTTACATGGATTTAGAGAATGTGGTTGACATCTTGAAACACGGTGCGCTATGATTGTGATCCATGTACTACTTTTACACATTGTGAACAGCTTCGGCTCACTTTTAAACTATACCCACCTATTGCAATGAACTTTACTAATTTTAATAATGCATTAGCAGCTGTGTGTTATAGCCACAATTATTCTGAGTGGCTATTTTGAATTTAATAAAGTATGCATTCTTTTTAAAAGGTGCAACTGGAATAAACTAAGGTATACCAGATATGTGGTGCTGATTGCAAAAAATACACACCAACAGCACAAGATAGGTTGGCCTGAGCTGGTAGTCAAAAAATAATTGCCTATCCCAAATGTTCCATCAGTGTGAAATGAAATTGACGCATTTAATTGAAGAAAGATTTGGGTGGGTGTGTCAAAATCCTCCCTCCTAATAAAAATAATTGATTGGACTTCTATGTATGTACGATGTGCTACAAATAATCACATATATTTTTTCTACATAGTGAGAGGATCCAAACCTGGTAAAAATGTCCAGCTTCAAGAGAATGAAATAAGAGGATTGTGCTTGAAATCTCGGGAGATCTTCCTCAGTCAACCAATTCTGTTAGAACTTGAAGCACCACTTAAAATATGTGGTAAGCACCTTGTGTGTGTGTTTTTTTTAAACAGTCTAATAATGATTCACAGAATTTGTTAGGTAATAACTTCAGGTGATGTATCTGAGGATGCTGGATCTGTTAGAAAATAGCAATAGCAATAGCACTTAGACTTATATACCACTTCACAGTGCTTTACAGCCCACTCTAAGCAGTTTTACAGAGTCAGCCTCTTGCCCCCAACAATCTGGGTCCTCGTTTTACCCACCTCGGAAGGATGGAAGGCTGAGTCAACCTTGAGCCTGGTGGGATTTGAACTGCCAAATTGCAGGCAGCCGATAGTCAGCAGAAGTGGCCTGCAGTACTGCATTCTAACCACTGCGCCACTATGGCTCTATTGCAGTAGTAACCTCTTTCAGCCCCGTTGCTTGAGGATGAAACGCTGTCTTTGAATAGAGTGCTGAAAGGAACTAGTGGATGTAACCAAAAGGAAACAAATTTCAGGAAGATATTCAGTTTTTGATACACTGTTGAGGTCTCATAGCTGTTCTGTATATTTAAATAGTATATAATCCCTCTTACTTTGCCCATCCTTGTCATGTCCATCTGAGAGGGGAAAGTAGTTATTTCCTCTTTTTCAGAAATATTAGAATATACTTCTTAGCTATAAAACTACGGGTGAAATTCACACTTTCATCTAATTTATCTTTAAAACCACAGCCATAAATAATGTTCTAAGGTTTGGCATCACGGGGAAACTTGTTAAAAACCTGACTGAGGTTACTTTCCTTAATGCTCTTACGTAACGCTCCTTTTAATCTGATGGGCTCTGCTTTAGTGAGCCAAACCCAAAGCACTGAAAACTGCTTTCCTCTGCTTGCTTAAGGTGATATCCACGGACAATACTACGACTTACTGCGGCTATTTGAATACGGTGGTTTTCCACCGGAGAGCAACTATCTCTTTCTTGGGGACTACGTTGACCGAGGGAAGCAGTCCTTAGAGACAATTTGCCTCTTACTGGCCTACAAGATAAAATATCCAGAGAACTTTTTCCTCCTTAGAGGCAACCATGAATGTGCTAGCATTAATAGAATTTATGGCTTCTATGATGAATGTAAGTATGCGTGGGGATGTGTTTTAAGGACGAATGTGCCCTCATTTTTAACTATGAAATGATCTCTATCCTTAGAGGGAATTGTGCGTTAATAGGGTTGCAGAGTTGAGAGGCTACTGGAATAAGGTGAGATGTAACGTCTTTGATCTTTTGTATCACCTTGAAGGCCTCCTGTCACAAAGGCAGAAAATAAATCGAATCATGTTCCTTTCCGGTATGAACTCCAGCTTATTCTGAATTTTTTTTTATCATTTTCCGTTTTGGTTAAAGTTGTAGAGCAGGGGTCTCCAACCTTGACAACTTTACGACTTGTGGACTTCAACTCCCAGAATTCCTCAGCCAGCATGCGCTGGCTGAGGAATTCTGGGAGTTGAAGTCCACAAGTCGTAAAGTTGCCAAGGTTGGAGACCCCTGTTGTAGAGGGAGTCCTTGACTTAAGACCACAGATTGGGATCAGAATTTCCCCTGCTAAGCAAGGCTTAGGTTAAGTGAACTGTGCCTGATTTTACAATATTTTTTTTTTTTGGCCACAGTTATTAAGCAAATCACTGCAGTACCTGAGTGAATCACCCCGTCGTTAAGCGAATCCACCTTCCCCGTTGACTATGCTTGTCGGAAGCTGTCTGGGAAGGTTGCCAACGGTGGTCATGTGACCCAGTAGGACACTGCAACTGTTGTAAATATACACTGGTTGCCAAGCATTCTGTGGCAGTGGGGATGCTGCAGCGGTCCTAAGTGCAAGGTCCGGTCATAAGTCAGTTTTTTCAACGCCATTGTAACTTTGAACGGTCACTAAACAAATGGTTTCAAGTCAAGGACTCTATCGAGGTCAAACCAGTCTTAACTGAAGACAAAGCCAGATCGGGCCTAGGAGTAACTGCGAGGGATAGAAAGGGGGGGGGAGTTCCTGTTCCCCCTAAACTACTCTTCTCTGTCACACTTGATTTTGAAATGACTGAAATGACATTTCATTGGCTGGCCCACTTCCCCAGGTAAAAGAAGATACAACATCAAGCTGTGGAAAACCTTTACAGATTGCTTCAACTGCTTACCAATTGCAGCCATTGTGGACGAGAAAATATTTTGCTGCCACGGAGGTAAGTAATTTTGGATGTTATCTTAGGCCGCATAATTGATCAGCGTTAAATTTCAAGGCATTTTCAGAGACAAACTCGACATTTCATTCCTTAAACATAGCTAACTTATATGACAAGGTTTGGGGGCCACCAACTTATATCGGGAAGCTGTCTTAAAATTATTTAACAGACCCTTAATTTTGTAGGAAGTCTGCGGAACATATATATCTTTATATGAGATATATGAGATAATTGTAGGCTTCACATACACACACACACACACGTCTTTATATGAGATAATTGCAGGTTACACAGACAGTTCCTGCTGCCTATATAATATATAAATACTTGTGCTCAAATAGTCTCGCCTCTTGTGAGCCCTTTAAATGTTTGGTCTTGCCATTCCTGCCTTATAATCTAAACATCTGCAGGTGGTTTTGAGGCAGAAACCTCAAGCTTGCAGTGTTGGAGGATGTGAGTGGGAGGCTACAGCCGAACAGATGTGAGAGAGAGAAAAAAACTTTGGCTCAGCAAGGGCAGGGCACTCTTTCATTTGAGACAACTGCACTAGACTAGACCAACAGGAGGTCTATTTTGTGAACAGTTTATTTGGCCAAAGTGGTGATTCTCTTGGGGACAGCTTGCTCTGGAAGGGGCTGGGACTGCGTAGATATGTGTGAAGTTACGCTGGGGTCTTCCTAGCATTGGATCCAGGTTTAGTTTCATTTCAACTGCATCCATTTAAATCGGTGTTACTCATGACTTAAGTTTCCAAATTACTCTCCTAAATCCATTTGAAGTCCGAGTAAATCTGGATACATTATCCAAGAAATGGGAGCCTCTTATTTTTAATTTCTCATGTTTGGTTTTACTCTGGTCCTGTATTGGGTCCCTTGGTTGAGCGTCACCTCTTAGATGAAGTTGGCAGGCTGCTCTTCCTCAGAACTGGAGGTGAAGCTGCCAGGGCAACAGATCTCATTCCCCATGTACTTCTGGCTATTTTGTGTTGTGTTGGTGTTGTGCACCTCCCGAGCGAGCCAAATTCAAACCAGCCGCCTCTTAATCCTGCCCAGGCTTATCACCAGATCTCCAGTCAATGGAACAAATCCGACGAATTATGCGGCCCACAGATGTGCCAGACCAAGGCCTCCTTTGTGACCTGCTGTGGTCTGACCCCGACAAGGATGTGCTTGGATGGGGCGAAAACGACCGAGGGGTGTCCTTCACATTTGGAGCCGAAGTGGTGGCAAAGTTCCTTCATAAACACGATTTGGACCTTATATGCAGAGCTCATCAGGTAGGCGAAGACCAGAAGTGTCTAAGACAGGGGTCTCCAACCTTGGCAACTTTTAAGACTTGTGGCTGGCTGAGGAATTCTGGGAGTTGAAGTCCACAAGTCTTAAAGTTGGAGTTAAAGTTGCCAAGGTTGGAGAACCCTGGTTTAGAAAATGTTCCCCTCTGCCTCTAGCATCAAAGGAGCTGCTTGGTTTTAGGAATTCTCTGCCTCCTCTCCTCTGGCTGGACTGAGAGAGGGCTTCTCACGATTTGATTTAGAAGCAGGCTCCCAAGTAGGAAAGCACAACCCCAGCAAATTGTGTAAACCGAGAAGCCGCTGGCTTTTTCTAACCCTAACCCTAAAACATCCCACATTTATGTAGAACACAGTAGCTAGTGCCATTTTGGCACTTGTTGGCAGCTGGTGTTATCCCTGTATGGTGACATACAGTGCGGTGCCTGGCGCTGTGGCAATTTCAGTCAGAACCTGTGTGTTCACAGTTCTTGCATTTTCACAGCAAATGGGAACCTTTGGCAGACTTTCAAAAAAGGAGCTTAGCGCATTTTCCATAAAACGAATTTCTGCTTTCCTGTCTTATTTCCCATCCCACCAGTACAACAGAACCGTCTTTGCCTTTACAGGTAGTTGAAGATGGATACGAATTCTTTGCAAAAAGGCAGCTGGTAACTCTGTTTTCTGCCCCCAATTACTGTGGGGAGTTTGACAATGCAGGTGCTATGATGAGTGTGGATGAGACTCTAATGTGCTCCTTTCAGGTAAAGTATCTTTGAAGCCCTGGGTGCTCTGCTTCCCGTCTTTAATTTTTTTGCTTTTGTTCAGTGATGGTTTCCTTCCAGTCAACCTTCTGAGCATTAGCCATTTGAAGATGTGTTCTGTCTCCTTTATTCTATGCTGAGCCATACTAGATCCAGGGCACCCTTAATAGATTCACCTGGAGCTGCCTTCTCCCGAGAATCCCCCCCCCCTGCTTTCTAAAGTGACCTTTGGAGAGGAGGAAGTAGGGTCATTGCAAGCTGTGGGAGGAACACCACAACTGCATCCGAGTTCAGGTTCGTTGGGCTGATCTCGAAAGCCCAAACCGCTCCTGGCCTGGGATATCCTCCAGCACCCCCTCTTGGCTTTCTTCTCAACTGAGCTATGGATGGTGGCTCAGGAATTCTGGCAGTTGAAGTCTACAGGTCGTAAAGGGGCCATAGTTGCCCATCCCTGGCTTATGGAATTGGAAGGAAATGCATTGATCTTTTCAGAGAGACAGACAGAGAGAGAGAAAGAGAGAGAGAGAGAGAGAGAGAGATGTGATCCTAGTCCACTCTGGGTCTTGGATGGAGTAATTTAGCCCTATCTTTTCAGGTTTGAGCAGACCAGTGTAACTCTGCCTGTGTGGTTTCCTTGTAGTAGCTGCCTGCAGAACCTGAATCACTAAATCAGCAAATTGTCATTCCAGATCTTGAAGCCTGCGGAGAAAAAGAAGCCCAACGCTAGCCGACCTGTAACGCCACCCAGGGGTATGATCACAAAACAAGCAAAGAAATAAGCGCTCTTGGGCCTGCCTGGTTGGGACTTGTACTATAGTATATAATCTTCATTTTTTTAAAAACAAAAACAAAAAAACGGTAACGTGTTATCAGTCAGCTTGCTAAGACTTAATGTGTTGTGGTTTTTCTTTCCGATTCATTTTGACGGATGGCATTTGCTGGATGTAGCAGCAAATGAGACTTTCTCCCCTTCTCAAGAAGAGTTTTTAAAAAACAAAAAATCGGTCTTTGGAAAGAGAGGAAAAAAAACACAACACCTTTTTTTTTTTGTTCTCGATGTTCCAGCTGTACACTTCACAGCACCTCTCCTGCCATTCTGGGTAATTGTACAACCGACTCCTTGAACCGGTAGAGACCAGGTGATGTGCAATGCCTGTTTTTATTTTAGGAGCCAAGGAGGCACCAGCGTGCCACGAGACTAGAAACTTGTATGACTGTCAAATCGCATACAGTTGATACGATTCACTTGTAAACAGCTTTTGTTTTTAAAGGGTTTGCATTGTACATGAGTCCCGTTCTCGGCTTTTTCAACCAACCCTCAAAACTTTTGCCAGCTTCACTAGTATGATGTCTGTTTTAATTGCAGCACCCTAACCCTCCCGTATACTTTGAAATCACAATTTAAAGCCATGATTTTAAGATTTGTGTCTCTGTAAAATTAAGTTGTGCAGGGAAAGACCGGTCAGCAAGGCCCCTAGAGATGCACTGGTGTCTAAGCTGGATTTTTTCCTCTGCAGGAAGGACGACTTGAACTAGCAGAGTAAAGCTGTGAGCAGCTGAAGTACAGGATTAAAGACTTTTGATACTTCCCTTATATTCAGTGTCGAAGCGTGCTACTGTGCTCTTTTAGCCAGTTCAGAAAGTTGTAACATGTGAAGAGACTTGCCTGAGAATTAGAATTATTAACTTTAGGTTTTGTTTTATTTGCATCTTGAAGACTCGCTCTCTACAAAGCTTAGAAAACAACCAACTACAGCAGTGAACCAGTGTTCACCTGTTTCTGTGACTCACAGTTTCTTGTGGTTTTTATTTGTTTTGTTTTTAAAGAAAAACCTGTAATCTTTTTAAACAGAGGACAGTGTACAATACAAATGTGGTAAAATGCCTATTAAATGAGTAACTTGTTAAATTTTCATGGCGTTGGTTTTTTTCCCCAGCATCGCATTCATGAGAAGTCATTTGAAACTCCCTCTCCATACAATAATACTAATACTAATAATACTAATACTAATAATAATAATATCATCATCCTATCTAAAGAGGTGAGAACTTAGGAAAGGGAGCCTCAAGAAGGGCTCGGGCATTTTCCTCGTAGGATCAGTAAATTTGGGGCTCTGGGATTTTGGGGGTTTGATGGAAGGCAGGGGCCCCCCTGGCCTTCTCTGATGAGAGGTGATCATCACAGTGGAGAAAGCGGTCCACTTTTGGAAGCAGCTTCACCTGCAGGTCCAGTCAAGGTGGAAGTGTTGGGTGGGCAGGAGACTTCTCCGGTGTCCCATGGAGGAGGCCTCCTTGTTACCCTCAAAAATCGGTCTGCTACCACTACTGGAGCAAGCCAGTAGAGACCATGGGGCACCGCCCTTCCCACCCCTTAATTTGGGTCACGGGCAGAAGCAGCAAGGGCCGGTCAAACTGGTGGCCTTACAAAAGGTGCCACCAGGAGGGGCTAAGGTGCCATGCATTTACTAACGTTTTACTCAAAGACTTCTTGGCTCCCAAATGAAAGGAAGGGAGGTGGGCGGGTGAGGTTTTGTCTGCAGCCACAGATCAAGGCATCGCAGCTAATGGAGCAGCACACCCGGGTTAGAAGTGGGGGTGGGGGGGGCGTTTTAAGGCAAAACGGGTGGAAAAAACCCCGGGAGGTTCAAGCCACCCACTCCACCTCCTCCCCAGACCCCCTCCCGCTCTGGAGGTGCCAGCCTAAAGGCGCCACGCAGCCCTTAAGCCACAGCGGGTTGGCCTGGCATGGTTTGGGGGCCTGGCCGGCCAGCCTAACGTGCAAATCGGGCCGAATCCAACCGCCAGCTGAAGCCGACCTTTTGCCCGGGTCGTTCCCCCGCCTGGCTGCGCCGGGCTGAAAGCGGGCAGGCGGCGGCTTCCCCGCGCATCGCTCCCTGCAGCCGCTTCGGCAGCCCCGGGTGGGAACCCGACAGAGCCCCTTCCCCGATCCCCCGCCGGCTGCGCGGAAGAGNCGGCGCTGCCCGCCTGCCTGCTGCCCGCGGGGAGAGGCGCCCTCCGGCCAGCGGGAGGGGGGACCGGCCGGGCTGTCCGCCGCCTCCTCCTCCTCCTGCATCCAGACGCGCTTTCTGCGCCAATGGGGCGGGGAAGGCGGGGGCGGAGGCGAGGAGGGGGAGGCGGCGGCCCCACCAGCCAGCCAGCCCAGGCTCTGCAAGCGGCTCGTAGCCCCGCACGGTACGGCAAGGGGGGGCCCGGGAGGGAAGGAGGGAGGGAGCCGCGCCAGCCCGCCCACCCTCGGGGCAGGGGGACCCCGAGAGGCGGAGACCCCTGACCATTGCGTGGCCGCCGCAGCCCGGAAAGCTCCCCTTCGCCCTCCGAGCGGTCCCGGGACGATGCAGGGAGCCAGGCCTCCCCTTCCCATCCCCGCAGGACCCCCTCCCCAGTTTTGGGGGGGGGGCTGTTTCCCAGCCCGTACGCTTCTCTGGAGTCGGGGTCCCCGCAACCCCCTGAACTTGGCTCGGGCGCCCGAACCTCCCAGCCGGACGGGGCAAGCGGCCTCTCTGCTCGTCTGGAAGCGGCCGATGCGGGCTTGGAGGTGGGGACGAGGGGAAGGAGGGAGCCGCTTGCAGGATTACCAGCGGCGTTTGGATGCAGCTTGGCCAAGCCCACTACTGCACCCTAAGAGGCTACCAGGGTCCACGTCAGGCGTCTCCAAAGTTGGCAGCGTCAAGATTTGGTGGATTTCAACTCCCAGAATTCCCCAGCCAGCCCTCTGGTCTACATCATAAGACAACTGGCTTGAATGTGTGAATCTAGCCAGTGTGGGTTTTACACGGGGTGGTGGTGGTCCTAACCTAGCCCAGCTGGCTGGGGAATTCTGGGAGTTGAAGCCCATCAATCTTAAAGTTGCCAAGTTTGGAGACCCCTGGTCTACCTCATAAGACAATTGGTTTGAATGTGTGAATCCAGCCAGTGTGGGTTTTACACATGGTGGTAAATCTAGCTTAGCCCAGCTGGCTGGGGAATTCTGGGAGTTGAAGTCCACCAGTTGCCAAATTTGGAGACCCCTACTCTAATAGACCCAGTGTTACCCCAGTGACTTTGTTGCAGACACCTTTGTTCTCACGAAATGAAAATAACCCTCCCCAGAGAGGAAAAATGCCCCCAAAATTTGTTTTTCAAATGAGAAAAAGAGGAACTTTTTTCAGTATTAATAAAGAATAAGAAAGCTTGGCTTTTCAACTGTGGAAGGAGGGCCTTTCACTTAAAAAAAAAAGAAATTTGAAATGCAGAGAATATAGAAGGAAGCTGGGTGATTATTTAAAGATGTTCATATAAATGACCTCCAACAGGATGTTAGCAGAACTGTGAAACAGAGTTGACAGGAGTTTACTTAAGGCTTGGGAAGAGTTGCCCAAAAGTGGAATCTTTTATCATGTGCAGCTTTTGATAAAGTGAGTTATGTTGAGACAAAAAAAGGGGGTGGGGAGAATTTGGACAACGAAGAAGGGCTGAAAGCATAAAAAACAGAGAGATTTTAATTGAAGATGGGGGGGGGACGAACAGTTTTCTGGGCAAGCAAGAGGCCCCACCTCCAAATTACAGAAATATAAGGAAGGTTGTTGGGGAGGGGGTCTTCTAGATCCTAGAAAAGTTGTGAACGTTCTTCTTGAAGGAGGAGGGGACGGATTGCAAGAAAAGTAAATAAATCCCTTGAGTTGGTTTCAGTGGAAGACGGAGAATATTTAACTAAGGCAGATTTTTCTGCAAGCTTCGGTGAGTTTCCTAGGTGCTTTGGAGTGGACAAGTTATGGTCAGCAAAGCTTGGTCAGCAAAATGGAGAGGTGGACTCACAAGAGAGGAGAGATGCCTCCTGGCCTTCCGCTCAAAGTCCAAAATTGGGGAATTTTGGAAGGTGGAGGTGCCAGGTTGGGAAGGCAGCACAGGATAGTGAGGGACCATATGTTGTACGATTAACGATTTGCTTGGGTTTGACAGAGAATTGTGGCTTATTCAACAAATCGTGCTTAACCAATTTCGTTGTATACATGATGTACAATGACAATAAAGGCTATTATTATGATTAAACCAGGAGGCAGCATTGAATATCAACCAGGTCGCTGTCTATCCTGCCTCCTTTTCCTTTTTAGCGCTGTAGGAATAGAGGAGATCTTCCTCTCTTCCCAGGTGAAAGATGGCTAAGTGATAGTTTGTGGGAAGCTAGGATTTCTCCACCGTCAAGTGGTTTGGTTTGCCAGATGACCCAAGAGTCTTCCTTGAAAGTGAAATCCAGGTTTCCCAGACAGGTGACAGGTGAAACATTCATTATTTCATGCCGGGAAAGGTTCCTTCTTTAGAGTTTGGATGGGGTTAATCTTACAGCTTTCCAAGAAAACAAACAAACCAGAATAGGAGCTTTTTAAAGCCCAGGATACCTTGATGTTCTCCTGCCTCAGCTATGCCCCCTCTTTTTCTATGAAGTTTAGAACACTAATTGGAGACTCCTGGAGTAGGCAACACTTATATTCTGAGTTAAGCACCGGCTGTCAACCGAGCCATTGATGTTTGTAAGCCATGATTAATGGCTTAGGATGGTTCGTGAACTCAACCACTTTGGGTTTAGTCAAGAAACAGGTATTACTTTCCTTCTTGGAGCTGTCTATTTTAAGAGCTGGCTGCTATAAATAGGTAAAATCCTGATTTCCGAGGCTGAGCTCGGAATGGCTTTCTCTTTTACACAACCGTTACTATAAATTGTTCGACAGGATTGCGGATTGTGTAAACTTGCCCTGAGCTGATGTTCCCACCCATCGGTTTAGCCCAACACGTTCAAGTTTAGGGGGAGGGGAGGAGGGAAGAGCAGGGGCCACTATATATGAAGAAAGAGCAAAGTATGTGCCATTTGTTTGGGGAGAAACATCGTTTCTTAATGCTTAAAAATAGACCGCTGTCGTTTTTGCAATAACCTTGAGCGTTTCAAGAGAATTCCTTGCTGATTTGGTAAACCGTGCACTCTTCTCCCCCCCCCCCCACAGCCCCTGAAGGAGAGTAAGGCTGTTTGTTGCTAGACAATATTCACGATAACCCCTTCTGGGCAGCAAATAGATAAGGAGGTTGTAATTCCTGATCCTGATTAGATTAGGATTAGGTCGGAGATCTTTTGCATAGCCATGCAAACCTGTTCTTTTAATTACCTGGAAGCTGTTTCCGAACAGGACCATAAACCAGCATTGACTGGTATTTATTTGGCCACTATGGTACCATAAACAGAGCAGATATCTGTGCCAACTAGTTCTCTCAACCAGAGGCCGCTCCGGTGGCACTAAAGCCAATTGCTTGCACTCTGGGCTAGTTTTAGCAAGTCCTTGCCCCTCCCGATGGGTCTTCCTTCTCCAGGAGCTTCCCATGGGGGGGGGGTCTTCATGAGTCACGTAGATGCCACCTCAGCCAAGGACAAGGAGAACCGTCCTAGCCATGGTTTGTACCCACAACAAACACGAAGCGATTGCTTTTCTCTAAGGGCAGCGGTTGGCTAACCCCGGGTGGGCTTTCCCCCTCGTTCGCCCCTCCCGGAGTTTTATCAGCAGAAAAGATTGCGACAGAAATGTCTTATGCAAAATAAAGCAAACAGGAAATGTGGGGGTTTTTTTTTTTTTTTTGTTCTCCTTTGCCTCTCCTACAAGCCAGCAAAGGTCTCTCTGGCACGGCAGACGGCCTCTCCCTCTCCCCGAGGCGGGCTTTGAGGGGTCCTCTTGTTTTGGCTTGAGGTTCCTTGGCAGAAGAGAGATAGGCTTGGCGGGCGGAGAAAGAGAGCTTGGACACGGTAAGAGGGAGACAGTTTTGGGAGTGCTCTGAGGATCAAGACTGGCTTCCTGCGTGGTGGTTATGTATCGTAATTCTCTTCTTCTTAAAGGTAGCATTTTCACCCTGCTTCCTCTAAAACAGGTCTTCAAACTTGGCAACTTTAAGACTTGTGGACTTCAATTCCCAGAATTCTCCAGCCAGCATAGCTGGCTGGAGAAGTCTGGGAGTTGAAGTCCACAAGTCTTAAAGTTGCCAAGTTTGGGGACCCCTGCTCTAAAAGGATCCCTTATTTTATTTCTCCTTGCAGTGTCCCGTAGGAGAGGTTGGTTTCTTAACCCTCTTAAAAAAAAGGCACATAACTCCTGGGCTTTTGTCAGTGCTGTGGGCGCCCTTCTTGGGGACAAATTGATGCTACATTGAGTGCTCCTAGTAGGAAAAGTGATTCAAGGGTAGAATAGTTAATTAGGGAAGTAGCAAATTCACTGATGATTTGTTAAAAATGTATGTTATCTGGCTGTCAGTGACTCTGGGTGGGTTTGTTTGAGTAGTGCCTGGGCTGTTGTTATCTGCTGGGGAGGTGCCTTACATTGAGTAGGGATCTGGGCTCAGTCACCTAAATCAGGGATCTCCACAATTGGCAACTTTAAGACTTGTGGACTTCCACTCTCAGAATTGATTCCCCATGCTGGCTGGGGAATTGAAGTCCACAAGTCTTAAAGTTGGCAAGTTCGGAGACCCCTGAAAAAAAAAAAGATCACTTTAGCTCCATGATTCCATTTTTCCTCTCTTTTTACCTGCCCATGAATGTATCCCTAGGAAGGTGATTGACCGAGCCTTGACTAACCAGGATCGGCTTCTGCAGCTGTCCTCCGGGGGGTGATGTACTTTTGAGCGACCACCATGTCGATGTATCTGAAACACTTCACGGTGGTGGGAGATAACACTGCCCAGTGGAACAACGACTACAAGAAATGGGAGGAGGAAGAGACAGAAGAGGAAGGAGAAGGGAAGGCACCAGAGGTTGCGGTTAAAGTCGAATCGACACCCAGGCGTCCAACCTTCAGAGATGTTATGAAAAGGCTGTTCCAATCCCACAAGTTCCAGGTATGGATGCGGGAATCTTCAGATGTCTGTCACTATGGGCTCTCGTATCTGAGTTCGGTGTCACACAAGTGCAAGACGATACTGATAATCTTGGATGCCACCTAGTCGCTTGGTTGATATGCTGTGTTGGTCCAGTTGGTCTTAATCATGGATTTTTGGTCCATCTTCACTTGTTTGGATTTGCACTGTAAGTCATGGACAGTAATATCCAAATCCCAGGTATGGTTTGTGCCACATCTTTGGCCAAAACCAAAGAAATGACTTTCTGCTATAACTAGCTGTGTGAACCTAGCCAGTCCTGGTTTATTTAGTAAACCGTGTAAGTAAATCATGGCATTCCATGGTTGTGTGCACATTTTCGAGCAAGTTTATCATTGTGAGGTCCTTGCTGCTCTCTGAGCTTGGTGGTTTTCTTGTAGACGTTTCATTACCAAATTAGGTAACACCATCAGTGCTACTGAGGGAGTGGGGTTTGGTCTCATTTTATATACTAGTGGTTTGCCCTGTCTGTTTAGATGGGAGTGGATTTGCTGGTTCCTTGATTGGGCTCTTGTTTATTGTTAGCTTGTTTATTCGAGTTGGGTTACCATTCCTGGTTTTCCAGTCAGGTGGCCAATGCTTTAACCCGTGTTTCTCAACCTGGGCCACTTTTAAGATGTGTGGACTTCATGCTGGTTGAGGAATTCTGGGAGTTGAAGTCCACACATCTTAAAAGTGGCCCAGGTTGAGGAACACTGCTTTTAACCATTGCTGTTAATTTTTTTTTCAATCATTGTTTTGGGAAAAGAATTAAGAAATGCTAAAATGGGATGGTCCCAATTGTTCTCCCCTTCCCCTGCACTTATGTGTTGGGCTTCAGTTATATTTGCTGCTAACGTATACGGGAACCGACCTCAACATCTAGTGATGGACTTCCAAGAACATTTTATTATTTTTACCTGAATGCTTTCCCTTTTCGTCCCAGATTGCGGTGGTTTGCCTGGTGATCTTGGATGCTGTGTTGGTGCTGGGAGAGCTGCTTTTGGATCTGAAGATCATCCACCCTGACAAAGAGGAGATCGCGCCAAGGGTGAGAAACATGGGTGAAGAGGAGAATCTCTGGGCAGGAGGTGCCTTACGATCATCCAGAAGGTTGTGGTGGAATTATATTAAAAGCAAAAAGAGAGCAGATTTTGAACCCTTCATGCAAAGATACTGTAAGCTTGTATGAGTCTGCTGGAACCTGAGAAACCAGATAATTGAAGATTTTTAATTGAAGACTGGGATAAAGAGCCGCGGTGGCGCAGTGGTTAGAGTGCAGTACTGCAGGCTACTTCTGCTGATCACCGGCTGCCAGCAGTTTGGCAGATCGAATCTCACCAGGCTCAAGGTTGACTCAGCCTTCCATCCTTCCGAGGTCGGTAAAATGAGGAGCCAGATTGTTGGGGGCAATATGCTGACTTTGTAAACCGCTTAGAGAGTGCTGTAAAGCACTATGAAGCGGTATATAAATCTAAGTGCTATAGTGCTATTGCTATAAGAGTACTATGTGCAATTTTCTTCTCCTGTAGGATCGGAAAACAAACAGGGCCAAGTAAGGAGAAACTGCAGAACTGTAGACCAAGATCTAATGGTGCAAAAAATGGGGGGGGGGGGAAATGCTGAAATGTTATACAGGGAGTCTCAACTTACAACCATTTGTTTAGTGGCCGTTCGAAGTTACAAGGGAACTGAAAATAGGACTATTTTTCACAACTGTTGCAGCATCCCCGTGGTCATGTGATCCAAATTTGGGGGCTTGGCAACTGGCATGTACTTAGGACAGTTGCAGGCTCCCAGGGTCACATGATCACCATTTGTGACCACCTTAGCGGGCTTCCGACAAGCAAAGTTGATGAGGGAAGCCAGATTCACTTAACAACTGCAGTGGTTCTTTTAACTGTGTCAAAAAAAAAAGGTCCCAACTCACTTCACTGTCTTGCTTAGCAACATAAATTTTGGGCTCCATTGTAGTCGTTAAGTTGAGGACTGCCTGTATGTATTGCATCTTCCTGCACAATAATAATAATAATAATAATAATAATAATAATAATAATAATAATAAAAATAATAATTTTTAAAAAGGTGAAGAGCAATTGTGTCTTGTGCCTTGTGCCATCCCCAAACTCCCCATTGTATCCTGGGCGGCTTTGTCACCTACCTGTGTCCCCTTCTGTGTGCCCCAGGTCCTTCACTACCTGAGCCTTTCCATCCTCTCCCTCTTCCTGGTGGAAGTCAGCTTCAAGCTCTTCGCCTACCGCCTGGAGTTCTTCCACCACAAGTTCGAAGTCTTGGACGCCCTGGTGGTCGTCGTCTCCTTCATCCTGGACATCGTGGTCCTCTTCCATGAGCATCAGTTTGAAGCGCTCGGCCTGCTGATTCTGCTCAGGCTGTGGCGGGTGGCCAGGATCATCAATGGTACGTCTGGAAAGAAAGCAGGAAGGGTTTGAAGGGTTGGCGTTGGGAATTAAAACTCAAGAACCGTGTCCGGTTTAGTCCAAGAACGATTGAAACGCTTGAGTGGGAGTTTCCTCCTCCTTTAGAACTTTTGGGGTTGGCTCCCTGACCTAAAGACCAAGACTTTTGGCCGGTTCTTGGACAACCTGCTCCTGAGTGTTTCCATCCCGTTTTTCTCTTTCTGATTGCTGCCTTCTTCTCTCCTGTCTATCCAGACTGTCTTTACATAATGCCTCCTGCTTTGCCACAGCCCATTGGTTCAATGGGTGGGCTTTCAGACCCCCGAGTAACAATAACAAGAGTTGGAAGGGACCTTGGAGGTCTTCTAGTCCAACCCCTGCTCAAGCAGCAAACCCTAGAGCAGTGATGGCGAACCTTTTCGGTAACAAGTGCCGAAAAGGTCGCGCGGAAACGTTGCGTGCACGCTAGTCGGGGCCGCGCTGCGGAAAAGCCAAACGTCCGGGTTCTAGTGCGCATGCGCGCCCGACGATCAGCTGGCTGGCGCACATGTGCAGGCCGGTTTTCGGCACTGCCGCGGTGCAAAAGGATCGTGCTTCGGTAAAGCCAAACTTCTGGGTTCTGGCGCGCATGCGCACCCGGACAATCAGCTGGCCGGCACGCATGCGCACACTGGTTTTCGGCACTGCCGCGCGCACGGAGGACAGCTGATCATCGTGCGCGCATGCGCACCAGAAACCCGGAAGGCAAACAGGCAAGGCCGCGCGTGCCGGGTGACATGGCTTCGTGTGACACTTTGGGCACATGTGCCATAGGTTCGCCATCACGGCCCTAGAGCATGTCAGACAAATGGCTGTCCAATCTCTTCTTAAAAATCTCCAGTGATGGAACACCTATGACTTCTGGAGGCAAGCCGTTCCACTGATTAATTGTTCCCACTGTCAGGAAATTTCTCCTTGGTTCTAGGTTGGTTCTATCCTTGATTAGTTTCTACCTTTTGAAGAACTGATAAAAGAACTAGAAAGTTTTGAATTAGCCTCTAGGTTTGTCCTTGTTTTTACAACCCTAGCCCTCCGTTCCCTTTTGTGTCATGGCTTCCTAAGCAGGATGTTTGCTGTAAATATGTTGCAGTGCTAATTTTTAAGTGGCCCTCAGGCCTGGCCGATAGTTTTGTAAACTCTTCTGTCCTTCAATTCCATCTGCAGGAATAATCTTATCCGTGAAAACCCGCACAGAGCAGCAGATCTCCAAGCTGAAGCAAGCCAATTTGCAGCTGAGTACCAAAGTCCAGCAGCTGGAAAGCAGCTGTGCAGAGAGGGTAAGTTTTTAATTCCTTCCAGGAGGATTGCTCTGCATCCAGCGGAAACAATAAGATTTCTGTGCTACTTGCCACTAAATTTATTCCAATGTAATGGCACAGCTTTGACTTTGCTCTTACAAGAGTCCAGAACCCTTTGGTTTTTTTTTCATGGAATATAAAATGTAGCCAGGAACAAATGAAAGGAAAAGAACCAATAGCGATAGCTGAGAATTCAGATGTTTATTCAATAGTTAAGAAGTAATTGGTCATAGGCTTCCCTCAGAGCTTTTAAATTCCACTTTTTCTTCTTTGTCTGTTCCCCCCCCCCGCCACCCCCAAAATGGAAAATGGCTGTTGATAAAAAGATGCATCAAGGCCCGAGGGACACAGGAAATCACCTCATTTCTTTTTCTTCAACAGGAAATAGAAATTGAAAGGCTGAACAATCTCTTGAAGCAACATGGGCTCTTCAGCCAGTCCAAATAAGATGCCTGACCTGGACCTACGATGGCCAAATCTCTTCCTTGGATTCAGTTCTGGCCCTGAGAAACTAGTTTATGTTTACAGGGTGACCTTGTAAATAGATCCTTTGGCACATTTATCAGCGGGCTGCTTTCCTCCGGAGCTGATGCCCTTCAGATAGAGTGGACGCTGCCTTCCGCCATCCTCCCAATCGTGCTCGGAGGGGGGTTGATTGGAGGGCACCCAGCTGGGACTTGGCTGGCCTAGATCTCTTTGGGAGACCCGGAGCGGTAGAACAGCTCCAGCACTATCAAATGAGCTATGCCATTCTTTCTTGTACAGCTGCAGAGTTTCACAAGACTTAGTGGAGATAATAATGTAATAAATTCAAATCCATATTCGGAAGTGGCCTCTGATAGTTCACAAAAGCTACCCTTGTAAGAGTCGGAAGAGGTTTCTTAAGGCACAAGGGCAGAATCCTTCTCCAACGTCCCTGTTTCAGAATTTTAATTCTTTGTTTTTCTGATGCCCTTTGAGCATCTGACATCTGGGCTCCATTAACGATTGCATCTTAAGTTCCTGAAGACCCCCGTTATATTTGACTCGGGACATTTAGCAAGCCAAGTTCTCCAATCGGGCCTGCCTCCCAGCCTTCCCATCTGTGTGTTTCTCTTGCGCAGTAGCACCTGGCAGAATCCGAGCCGCGGTCTGCATTCGCTTATGAACTAGCCGCAGCAGCAACAGCACGAAGATCTTCAACCAAACTCTGCCAAGGTCCACCGTAATCCCAGCCCGGAGTCTTCCCAAAGTCCATGCTGGCAGAAACAACCTTGGCCTCTGCTCACTTGGACGCAACAACTGTTTTCAACTTCAGCGTGGCCCTGAAGAACGGTTCCCCCTTTTAAAAAAAAATGAAGCCAGCATCCTCAGATTCTGCAGGTGGTTTTAAACAAAAGGGAAGAAAAAATCAAAGGGCAGGTGGGCCTCAATGGTGGGCCAAGCTTTGTATCCTGGCTGTGCAGGGGCAGAGATATCGTCAAACGAGACGGAGCTGAGTATCTGGATGATGCTTTCGCTTCCTGAATCGACCTGCAAGAGAGAGAGAGAGAGAAAGACCCAATCAGACCACCATTTCCCCCCAATTGGGATCTAGACCAGTGTTTCTCAACCTCTGCAACTTTAAGGTGTGTGGACTACAATGCCCAGAATTCCCCAGCCAGCTGTGCTGCAAGGCGCCAAGGTTACCCTTTCAGAAGAGAATGCCAGTTTTATTAGGCAGATGTCTTAACACACACACACACACACACACACACACACACCGTCCCTTGCGATCACGGAATGAGCGTGCTGAAGTTAAAAATAAGCTCCCAGTGTTCTTCCATTCCCCCCTTCCCTTCCCTTTCCCAGAAGATCACCACCCACCTTGGGTAAGGCAGCCGTTGTTACGATCACCGTGAGGCTCTCGATTTTAGCCTGGGGGTTCACCAAGGAGCCGTATTTAGTCCACTTCACTTCCACTTCAAAGGACACGGGGATTTCACAGGTGGCCTGAAAGAGAGTCAGAAGTCTGTCGGTCACAAGGCCCGCTTTGCATGAGGGGAGGGGAGGGGAGGGCCCCCCCCTCCAGCTAAGCATGCAGGATGTCACCTACTGCACTTTGTCCCGTAAACAGGGCTTGGAGCGTTTGAGTCAGCGGTGAGAGCACATAAATTGCTAAGATAAGAATGAAAGCGGCACCCAAACTGCTTGGGGACATTGGTAAATTCCCCAGCCTCTTTTTGTGCTGTGTTTGGGTTTTTTTTTTTTTTTTACTTTGCCTACATAGGATATATGCTGTAACGTAGCCTATTTGCATCCCCCCCCCAAATAGTCTTGGGGTAGTGTTTCTTTTCCAGGACGGTTCTTGGGGTGAAGAAAACATCCACCCAGATATTAATCTGACTTCTTACCGGTTTGGTGGAATTGTAAGAGATCTGGACCCAGTCCGGTCCGTTCTGAGGCAAGGAATCTCCAAAAGAGGCCACGTAGTCTGGGAAATTTTGGCCCTTCAACACCCTTAGGATCTCTGGAGCCAGAAGTAGACATTCGGCACTGTCGGTAATTCTTCAAGAAAGAAAATTGTCATCAGCAACCCTGTGGCAGATGCCTGTGTAAACTGATATAAGTGTGAAACTAGGCTTGTGTTCTTTTGAAAGTTGGGATGAGGTTACCAATAACTCAGAAATAAGCAGGGGAAAGGCGAAGAGAGGGCTCTTCCCCAATGTGGCGACTTCCAGATGAGGGCAGAGAAGCCCCTCTCCTCATCCCTCCACAAAAGACCCCTAGCAATTCCTGAGGACTTTGGGACCAGAAAGACCGGCTACGACACTGGGCAGGGTAGTTGTTGCAATGAACGCACCTATCCACCTTCCCAGCATCCAGGTAAGGAGGGGAGACAACAGGTCAGAACAGCAGCCAGCGTATTCCTTACCGCACTTTGCATCCGGACACCATATTGTACCCAAACAGTACTGGGGTTCGGCTCCCTTCCGCCCGGAAACAATCCTGAACTGTGGTGCTTTTCATCATGGTCAGCTGGCTTCCTTCGTTCAGACTCTGAATGATTCCAGAGGTGAATGCAGCAAGTGAAGGAAAAACAAAAGTTTTGGTGCAGCAGCAGCCGCAGCGGGGCTTACGGGTGGTTTCTTTAATCGTAGATTACTGAATTAGCCCCAATTAGTTGGATTTGCACAATACATACATCATAGGTTGTGGCTCGCAAATATTGAGGGCAGAACTGGTACAAGAAGCGGCAGAACTGGTTCAAAGCACTGCCTGAGCCCAGCTGCACAATACCAGCTACGGGTAGTCCTCGACTTACAAAGACTCATTTAGTGATGGTTCGAAGTCACAGTGGCCCTGAAAAAAGGGACTGATGATTGTTTTCCCACGCTTATGACTCTTGCAGCACCCGTTTTCCAGAGTGAGTTTTGCTTAAATAATGGAGGAAAAAAGGATATCCAGTTGGTCTAAATCCGGCTCTTATCGGTAACCCAACAAGGTAACCTGGGCTTCCGCTGAAAGGAACAGGCCGAGTATCTTGCTGTTAAAAAAAGTAAAAAAAAAAAAAGTAAATGTTGCAAATTACTGATTTTTCATTCCTTGCTTTGAATACCAGGCCACAAATCTCTTAGCATTGTAGGGACTGCTTTATTAAGTAGCTGCTATTATTATTTCAGTGACCCGCAGTAGAGACACAGTGGCTCAAACAAATCAGAGCTGAAATTTAAATATAAATCTTTAACGTTTCCCACTTCCTTTTGAGAAATACCTGTCTTCCAGTGTGAAGTCTCCAGTGTCCTGGGGGAAGATTCAATATTTTTTAAAAAAACATTCATATACTTTAGGAGTTACCTGTATGAAACGGATGGCAAAAATCTGCTGCAGAAAAACGACGCTGGTATGAACTGTCCCCAGAACCAGCGAGACGGTTGCCCCCACGATTTCACCTGCCTCGGTAAAGGTAATGAGGTAACTGGCCTGAAAGGCAAGGGTGATTTACTTAGTTTGACTCAGGTGCTGCCCGACTCCAAATTTACTCTAGGTGGCTCACAACATCTGGCTTTTATAGGGCTTTTATATTCCTATCAACTGAATAAAGACCTGAAACAAGATGGCGAATCCGGTCAGCGAGACGAAAACGTCTCCGGCACCTGGCAAGATGCTCCGGCCACCCCAGCCCAGAGCCTGGGAGAAAAGCCAAGTCTTCAGAGCTTCCAGGGATGGAAGCTGACCGATTCTCAGAAAGGACCACGTTCCAGAAGACGGGTGCCATCCATAATCGAGCCGAACAAAAATGCCCTTTCTTTCTCTCGTGTTTCAGTGTTTTTAGTTCGGCAAATGCAGCAAAGTAGTGGCCTCCTTAAACCCGGGTAGGCTTTCTGCTAGGCTCAGCCAACCCAGGATAATTCATAAACTGTCCATGGTTAACCTAAACCAGGCGTGTCCAACCCAAAGCCCGTGGGCTGCATGCAGCCCTGGACAGCTAGTAATGCAGCCCCACAAGATCGTAAATTTTTAACATTATGTGATTTATATAGGTTAATTTTACATGTTCTATGCGGCCCAAGACAATTCCTCTTCACTCAAGGCAGACCAGGCAAGCCAAAAGGCTGACATAAATCTTGGTTTAGCGCAGGGTTTTAACCGAGGTAGTGAAGACACAGTGTGAAACATTCCACGTTTTCTCCGGGATGAAGTTGAAAAGTTTGTGGTCCCTGCACGAAATGGTGAGAGCTGCCTACCTCAAGAACGACGTTGCTGCACGACTGATTATTTAACGCAGGGAGCAACACGACGTCTGCATTAGCCAGGCGAGTGCGCAGCCCCTCTGGCGCCTGAATTGTGATGGACTGGATGGTGACGTTAACCTGAAAAGATTCATAAGCAACAACCACTTGATAACAAGTTTACTTTGTACACAGGCAGGATTCAGACATTACGGCTGGTGGTTTAGGCCTAGGGTGTGGTTTGTTCAAACTATGATTAAAGAATGGATTAGCATAATATAGGAGTTGAACCACATACACACTAGTGACACGAAAGCCCCAGGAAAGAGCAGGGAAAGTTATCTGGGAAAAACAAATATCCTCCCTTAGCCTCTATGTAATTGACAGTTCAAGGAAAAATTGACATACTCCTTTTAAAATCCCTCTCTTGGGAAACGTTTTCTGTTCTGGAATCGGTGAAATGTTTTAAGGTAAAAATTTTTACTCATTATGCACGGTAAGAAAAATCTTAAGATCATCATCAGCCGCCCAGAGTCCCTTGGGAGTTGGGTGGCATACAAATTTAATAAATAATAATAATAATCATACATAGAGGCGATTAGTTTCCATTTTTCCCAAAGGAAGCAAAGACAGCAGAGAAACACCTGCTGCCTCTTTCTCCTTGGCCCTGTCCAGATGCATCTTTTGGGCTGCACCTGCCTGCTTCCGAGGACAGCAATTTTGCTTTGCAAGAGTTTTAAAATTCACCCACCAAAATAGAGATGTCACTCCGAAGATCCACCTAGCGATAACCGCCCCATTGTTTCTTAATTATAGTGGGAGAGTTGCCATTAAAGTATCATTAAGTACAATCTGCCTACAGATGCATTATAAATGGCTCAAAGTGGGAATTAAAATTAAACTTACTGTTTGGCTCGAATTGGGTACCTAATGGGAATTAAAAAAAGAAGTAATGTTTCAGGTGAAGCGTTGCCACGTATGGTACAAATGACAAACTGGCTGGCCTTGTCCTAACCTCTGGCCATCCGTGCCAGAAAACTGTCTCCTCTCTCTCTGAATGAAAAATAAACCAGCAGTTCTGACTTCACGCTCCACCCTTCCATTTGTGTTTTCTGCGTTCTGAAGGCTCCCAAAATAAGCGCTTACCGCCAAAATGCTAAAATTGGTGTAAAACGGCATGCCGAGTTGGGGAAGGGTGGTGCATTCATCCATCTTCATCGCCGTGTTGCATTTTTCAGCCTGGGTCATTAAGAAGCCTGGAGAAAGCAGCAAAGAACAGGATTCAGAGGCAAATCTTCAGCTTGGTGAAGATTAGATCCGTTTTAGGGATTAAATCAAAAGCCCCCAGAATGCATGGCTTAGAGTGGGCTCCATCGCAGCAAGCTGCCTTTTCTAGAACTCTCTCTTCGTTTCTGTAATTAACGCCCATATGTGCTCCCCCTTATTTACTTAGAAAATGTTCTAAGTAAATATCTAAATATTTTGGGCTCCAGATACACCAAAGGAAGTTCAGATTAATTCAGATTAGAAGCTTGTGATAAAAGAAGCCTCATTTAAGATTGTCTCGTCCAAACTTCCCTGCAGCCCCATCTAGCCGAGGATGATGGTTGGTGGTAAGAAGGATACTCTAACTGGGTGGCAACTGCTGTCCAGGGCTGTAGCTAGAGATACAATGCAGGCATAGTTTATCAATCCTAGGCTTTTCTATTCTGCCTAGAGCTCAGAAATCTCAAGCCCCTATCTCATGTTTGTATTTCATCCATATCCACTAAATTTGGGCCCTCATTTCAAAGCTTCTACGGCAACTGGGCCTGGAACTCTTAGAAACACAAATCCTTCCAAAAAAAAAAAAAGAATAATAATAATTTGTGAAGCCAGACAAAAACCCTTTAGCAGAGCCATCTTGTTGGGTTTCTTTCAGGAAGGTAAGATGGCGCCTACGGGAGACCCCATGGTCTAGAAAAGCAGGACAAAAGGGGACATTGTATACAGAGCGCCTGTCCCCAAACAACAATCCAGAAGTAGCTCCAGAAGGAAGAAGCTGTTCTCTGACCTGCAGGGTTGTCATGAGCACAGCGGGAAAAAAGTGGAGCAGGCAGCCTCAGAAAGCCGTCGGTTGTTTGAATGAGATCCTTAAACTGTCAAAGGACAAGAAAAGAAACTTCATTTTCCACCAGGAAGAAGGCCCACGATCACGGTTCGTCCCTGGGAACCTTTTGCTCGGCCTTCTCCAATCCTGAGTATCAGGCTTGGGGAAACTGCTTAGAGTTAGACAAACATGTGAGGCCACCGCATTTGTCCCCTGGACAAAATCTAAAGTGGCTTCAAGAGATGAGATGTGCATAGAGGGGCTCTTTACTTTGTATCTGCTGGTGTCGTTCGTGCCAGCCTCACGCGGGGTCTCTGACTCCGCTTCCAGCACCACATCCTTTCCAGTAGCAAAGCTGCCCCTGTCAAATTCTTGAAGGAGCCTATCGAAATTCTGCAGCGTGGGTATTTCTGGAGCTTGGAAGGAGAGGCCAGCTTTATCTGCAAAAAGAGAAAAGAAAAGAAAAAGAAACAAGTTTGAGAAGTTTAGTACATCACATTGCATCGGGGCATTTCAGAGCTAGATCCCTGCATGTCCTGAGCATTGGGATCATATGGAAAAAAACCTTGCTACTTGTTGTTCAACATCTTAATTGCTACCCATTGCTACCTCTCTCTCTTCAAACATGAAAGGAAATACACTGGAACAATAAAGCTTCACCTTTTGGCTTAGCTCTTCAGGATGGGAGCAAACTATACAGGATTTGTACTGATGTTGCAAGTCTTGGACGTGGTCAGAAAAAAAAAAAGCCATTTTATTTGAATTAAACATTTCATATGCTCTCCAAACGTGGCTGGCTGAGGAATTCTGGGAGATGAAGTCCACAAGTTGTAAAGTTGCCAAATTTGGAGAGCCTGATCTAGATGGCCACTCACCTCAACAAGTGACTGTGTTTTTTTCAAACAGTGTTGAACCCCCCTCAAGTACTATCCTATCCCATCAGTTTGCTTATCCTCAGAGTGACCTATTCACCGAGGCTTCAGTTTGTTCTACTTACAGTTGGAGGTCTGAAGGCAGAACACAGAGGGGTTGACTTTTTCGACTAGCTGAAATATCCTTTCTGGTGGCTGAACTGATTGATCTATGGAATAGAGGGCTTCTGGTTGTCTGCAGAAATGCCCGTCACCTCTAGAGAAAAGAGAAGCTTGTCAACGTTTTAATCTTTTTTACATACAGGAATGCCGTTTTTCCTCCATGGAGGGGAAAAAAAATCCATTTGGAAAAAAAGGGTTGTCGAAACAAGGCACATAAATAATTTTAAAAACCCTCTAAAATCAAACCGCCATGTGCAAATGGTCAGTAGCGCAAATGGATTTGAAAAATATTTTAGACAATGTAAAAACAAGGGATCCAATGTTAAGCCATGCCTTCCAGAAACCAGTGCATGCAACCAACCTGTGCCTCTCTACTGATAAGGGGATCCTTCATTTCATAGGTAAAAATTCATCTAGTAGTCAGCTTTGACATATCTAACAGTTCTCAAAATACTGAGTGTAAGTGGCAATTGGCACAGGGGACAAATAAAAGCCGGGATTAATCCCTGGGGTGGCACAATTCTTGTTCCAAAGAGCTGTGGACAATTTTCTGCAAGGAGACACGCTGAGGTGTTGTGAGGGAAAAGAAAGCAGTTGGATAAATGAAGCCGGTGGTTTTGAACACACCTGTGAAGAAGAGATGGGTCTGTGGAAAAGGCTGCAAAATCTGTGCTGGGAGGCTGCAACAGGAAACTCGCTGGCATATTGATATTTAAACAGGACATCGCTAATCCACAGAGGTTTAATTTGGTTGTCAAATTCACAATGCATAAGAACACCAGAGGAGAAAGAAGCTGTGGAAAGGACAGTGGGTAGGCTGCCAAAAAGGAAATGGCATACAGAACAAGTAACAATAATGCAGGATGCAGATTGCAATGGGTTATTAATAGTGCGCCCAGTGTTCAAAAATGCACCCCTAAAAATATCTCGGTAGCTATAGAGGTATTTGTTCCAATATGGAGAAGTAGACAAATACTTTTGTTTTTGAATCCAGAGACATTAAAGTGGGCACAGAAATGCAAGCAAGTGGCAATTCTGTTATGTAAAGTGCTAATGAGGAATTTAGCAAATGCAAAACATTTTATCTCGTGCTTTGCATTTTTGACTCTATTTAATTTGCGTAGTGTTCAAATGATTTAATTCCGCTATATACCTAGCTGCAAAAAACCCTCTCTGCAAGCAAGCCACACAGGTTAAGAAAAGCTTTCTCCCAACATGCTGGTTTTTCACTTCACAGGCACTGTGACTCGGTAAAGCTTTTAATGGAACACCTCTGCCCTCTGTATTCTGCACCGGGACTATTTTATGAGGAGACTGTGCCACTTCAAAAGCTGCTTATTTGAACCAGGTCCTATTTTCATTCTATTTATATACATTTTTTGTTTTAATCTCGAGAGACATTGCCCCAGGGACTACATCCTCAATTTGCTATTCTGATGTGGCAAGTTCAAACAGAGTGCATTAGAGATCTCTGTGGAAACGTCTAAATGCACATTTGCGTCAGTCTACAACAGGCGCACTTACGTGACAACGGGAACTGAACAGGCAGTAAAGACGCTGAAATCCGCAGCCGTGCAAACAGGATCGCAACAACAGTTTACGTCACATTGACTCTCCAGCAGGTCACAGACGCAGAGCTGAGTCACTGAAAAACAGATTTGACAAAAATGGCAGTGAATAAATAACAACAACAACAACAACCTTGAATGCAATTTCAAAACATCTGGAGCGCCCCTTGAACACCATCAGCACTGACAAATCTCATCAATCAATTGCAAATGGCAGATTGCTTTGGTGGAATAGCAGACAACTTGCGATTATATCTTAGACACCATAAAAAAACATATGCCTATCCCAGGTCCACAAAAGGAATCGATAGGTGGATAAAAATGCTGAATTCAGACTGAACATCTGGCTGACTGTGCAATGAACCATAGTTTATTAAATATGCATGCCCTCCCCCCCCCCCCCCCCCCAAACAGTAAAAAAAAAT
>QLTV01003457.1:1454804-1464891 GCA_003457575.1 Thermophis baileyi
AAATACGCGCGACGAGACACCCCGCTGCATTCCATTCCATTCCATTCCATTCCATTCCTCTCTCTCTCTCTCTCACTCTCTCTCTCTCTCCTCCCTCCCTCCCCTTTCACTCTTTCCCTCCCTCCCTCTCCTTCTCTCTCCCATCCCATTCCTTCTTCCCTCCCTCCCTCCCTCTCCTCTCCTCCTTCCTCCCATTCCTCCTCCTCCTCTCCTTCCTCCCTGCTTGCACCGACTCCCAGCTTGGGAAAGAGCAGCCCCAGGTAGCGATTGCTGGGCCCTCTGGATTGCGTATCTAGAGGCGCTGGGAAGAGCCGGCTAATTGCCGATCAAGCCTGACGTTGCTTCTCCTGCCGCCTCACTCATCCGGATGCCCAGCTGCAGCACGCTAAGCCCCCGGCTGGCAGCCTCCGAGCTAAGCCTGGCAATCCCCGCTTTCTTTGCTCCTTGGCAGAGCGCTGAAGAGGTCAGCGGCAGGGCCAAAATGGCAGCGGGTTTTATTACTTGAAAGCCGCCGTTTCTAAGTGGTGCTTTGCCGATCTGGATTACAGTGTGTGTGTGGGGGGGGAGGTTCTCCCTTAACCTTGAACCCAAAGCCGACCCTTTGGAGGTGAGGCTTCCCCGCCTTGTGACCTTGCCAGGGGCAAAGGTCAAGTGACACCCAAATGACATTGGGTGGGGGTGCCAGAGGTCAGACGTGGCTTGCCACACCCGCCCCACGGGGTTTGGGGGCTCCCTCCAAAAGGGGAGCGCAGCAGCAGCAGCAGGAGAAAACTGCAGCTGCCCTGCGAGGGGAGGGGGCTTTCCGGACCCCTTTCAGGCACTTTTGAGAGAGCAGAATTCCAGGTTACGGTGTCAGCCATTGGGGCTTCGGGACGTGTGTTTAACGGTGGTCCTTTCTCTTGTGTCTGAAATGTATTTTATGAACATTGCCGGGGGCGGGGGTAGCCTTACGCAGGGAGTAAACCCTAAAGAAATGCAGCCATTGAGCTGAGCTGAGCTGGCCTTTCAAGCCCGGGCACATCGAAGGGAACGCTGCTGCTGAAATGCCCGTGTGGTGCCCATAGGAGCATCAGAAGAGAGCGAAGGTCCTACAGGGCAGGTTGCCTTTTCATTTGTGGTGTTTAATCGCCTTTGGCTTTGGGCTAGGAGGCCCAGTGAGACGGAGATCCCGAGGGGCCCTAACCTGTGGCCTGGAATCTTTTTCTTCATTCAGCTGAAACTGAGCAGGATGTGGTGCAGCCCTGTCCTTCTGCAGAGGCGCATGGGCTGAGTGGGAAGGCGGGGAGCGAACTCAAAGGCGCGTGATTCATCCTGGTTCTGCACTGCGTTTGAGGGCTCCTTCCCTGCCAGCCCACCTCCCCTAATTAATGGCGCTGCAGGGCCTGAGGCTGCTAACAGCATCGCAGTTAGAGAGGGAATGCTCTTTTAAATTCTTGGCAGTACAGATGCTTTGGGGAGGGGAGAGGTTGGATCTTGCCATCCAGCTGCATCAGAACAAGCGCAGGTAGTCCTCGACCTGCGGCCACAATGGAGCCCAACATTTCCATCACTAAGTGAGACATTTGTGAAGTGAGTTTTACGACCTTTCTGGCCACGGTTGCTAAGTGAATCCCTGCAGCTGATAAGTTAGTAACCGGGTTGTTAAGTGAATCTGGCTTCCCCCTTGACTCAGAAGGTCGCAAAAGGGGATCACGTGACCCTGGGATACTGCAACCGTCATAAGTATGAGTCAGTTGAGACTGAATTTTGATCACTTGACCATGGGGATGCTACAATGGTTGTAAGTATGAAAAACGGCCCCTAAGTCGCTTTTTTCAGTGCTGTTGTAACTTTGGTCACTTAATGAACTGTTGTAAGTTCGAGGACTACCTGTAGATGGTTTTAAAGCTTTGGGGGTGCCCTCTAGAAACTTGGTGGATTTTTTTGGTCGATGTGAATGTGTGTTCATACCAGCTTTTTAGCCAAGACTGATTCCAGCACAGCCGGCCTCTGCAATCCACAGGGTCATAGAGTTGGGTGACCGGTGTGATATTGGTGCCTTGGGACATCCCCCCATTTCCCCCCCCCCCCTCAAATGATCTCCTTTTCCGCCAGGAGGCGCTGCAGATGGAACTGGGTGGGTTGAGGTAAAGACGGAAATTTCTTGATTCCAGCTCAAGGCTTACAATAAGGAAGATTCACATTGCTGCTGTCACTTCTCGGTTAAATCTCTTTGCATTTTTAATGGGTTGGGGTTTTTTGTGTGTGTGTGGGGGGGGGGGGAGGGTACCTCATGGCATCCTTTCCCTCTCCTTTCCCCTTCTGCTTTTCCTCGGTGTCCTCGCTTGACCTCTTCCCTCCTTGCCATCCGCAGCTCCCATGTTTTCCTATTTGAGATGCCTTTAATTTATGCTTCTCAAATGCAACTGATGACACATCGCTTATTTTGGCACCCTGGACGTTTTGATCCTTTCGGAGTCTCTTTAGCCAAAAAGGAAAAGAAAAAAAAACCAAAAATCAGGTCTTATTATGCCTGTTTCTTTTTTCCATCTAGGCCCGAGTTTCTCTCTCTCTCTCTCTCTCTCTCCCCCCCCCCCTTCGGTGGTGGTGGTGGTGGTGGTGGTGGTGGTGGGGGTGGTGGTGGTGGTAGTAGTGAAGCAAAAATGGCTTGGCTTTCTGCTTGGAAAGCCTCCGTTCGCTGGGGAAGGGTGTGGAAAAGTCAGAGGAGCTATTCCTAAGGGGGGAAACCTGCACGGGACACCTGGAGCTGGCCCAACTTCCAAGCCATGACCTCGTTTGACCGGCAGTTAAAAAAAAAATACACACAACTTTTGCCTGTTGTATAATCAGTGTGATCTGAAAAATACACTGGTCAAGGAGTTTGCTCTGTGCATGAGACTGAACTGTGAACCAGGAAGGTTCCCCCACCAAGGCCCAAAACCTTTTACTTGCAGTGCCCAGGTCCTCCAGACACAAAGTCCTAAAATTCTCATCCAGGATTTTGGAAGGAGTGGCAGGCTGGCTGGCTTTAGATAAGCCGTCAGGATCTTTTTGAGTTTCAGGCCTCACCTGCAATGTAGAAGCATCTGGACTGGCAGATTAAGTCATCCCGTATATTAAGGCAAGCGTCATATAGGTACCCAGGGAAATCTGGGTCTTATGCCCTGTGTTTTATGTGTAATATTTATATATTGCTGACTCCACAAGGACTCCCATCCTTGTTTACAATCTCCCGTGCAGAATCAGTAATATATAAAAGCATCTGTCTACCCCTATCTCTGCAATCCAGCAACAATCTGAGGTATGAAAACCTCTGTCCTGAAGGCCGCAAGAGGTGCACCGTCTCATTTTGAGGGAGAAGTTATTCCAGGGGGATAGATTGAAGGCCCAGAAGAATCCCCCTCCCCACATTTCATAAATGGGGGAAGACACTCGACATCCCAACTTAAGACAAGCGAAGTGGGTAGGAGGGTTGTACCTGAAGGAGGTAGAGAGATGTGAAGGCCCGGAAAAAAACCGGAAAAATTCGGAAAAAAAAAACACGTTTTCCCCCCCCTTTTTTTCCCGAAGGCTTTTTTGTTTTTTTCCCAAAAAATTGGAAAAATTGAAAAAAGAAAAAAAAAACACATTGTGGAATATTTTATTTTAACATGATGAATAAAATATTTTAAGACAGGGTGTTCAAATATTTTCCAAATCATTTCTAAAAAAAAAATGTATGATACCAGATTATTCTAATTTCTGTGCACTGAGTGAGGACAAGCAATGATTCTGATTAAATGTCCATTGAAACTTAGTCCCACTCTCTTCTTAACACTTCCCCCATCTTCAATTCTTTTTAGGAGTATTATAAAAAAGTAAATTCTGTTTGTGATAATTGTTTGGCTACACTATATTTTTAATATGCTAGTTGTGATAATTTTATGCCAAGTCAAATTGTCCATAGTCATATTTTATGTTCCTAAAGTAACAGAATGGCTTTCAATCTTAAAAAGACAAAAAAGTGCTAATGTAGCATTTTTTTTAATTTTTCCAAAAATTTCCGTTTCCCCCCCCCAAAAAACCCGGAAAAAAAACGGGTTTTTTTCCGAGCTTCAAAATTTCCAGAAATTTTACATCTCTATTTCAGCATACCGTATTTGGTTGCCAAATAATTAAAGGCTTTGCAGATTAAAACCAATATACCTTTGCATGCATAATATCTTCACCCATATTTGCAAATATGTGGATTTAGGAATCGCATTTCTCAACTTTTGATTGTCAAAGGTGATCAATTTTCTAGGTGAGGGGGAAAAATGCCTGTTCACCCTTATGACTAGATCGTTTTTTCTACAAAAAAAACCCCTCATTCCTGTCATCACCGGGAACACATTTTTAAAATTCTGCAAGGTGATCCGTCCATTGGGGACAGAATTTCCCCAAAGGTTAGAGTGAAGTTGCAAATGCAAATAAATAAATAAGTTACGACGACAAATGTGGACCAGGTCTGGCTGGTTTTCTCCTGAATCTTATCTGCTGAGTTAAATTCTAGAAGATCTGTTTTAAAAAGAGAACTACATGCCAGACCAGTGAGTAATCTTAATCAGGTTGGAAAGAGAACACATTTTTGAGAAGACGGAGGAAGCGCCTGATTGGTGAGAACCGATGAGGAAGTTGTAAGCATCTTCAGAGAATCTAGTTGCCCAAGAGGCGTCTCTCATGTTAAATAATCAGAAATATTTAATTGAAGAACATTTCCTATGTTCACCTAAGGCAGGGTTTCTCAACTTTGGCACCTTTAAGATGGGTGGACTTCCATTCCCAGAATTCCTCAGCCAGCATAACACAGCATACCATAGCTGGCTGGGGAATTCTGGGAATGGAAGTCCAGTCCGCCCATCTTAAAGATGCCAAAGTTGAGAAACACGGATCTAAGGAGACCTTGCCTTCTGAAACCTCTTCAGGTAGACAAAATTTAAGCATAGACAGTGAGGTGTGATAGAGGCTGTTAGTGTGTTTGTGTGTGCCTTTGAATTGTGTGTACTCCCAAGTCGGCCAATTAGAAGCTGAAGCTGGCGTTTGGATTCTGGGAATTCCTACCTCTGATAAGAAATGCCAGGAGGTGACTTTGCCAGTTGAACCAAAACAATGGCCGGGATAACCTCCTTTGGCACACGCCCCGTTTAGAAGTCAGAGCGCCATTGTCTTAACACACCTTTCAGGAGGCCTCTCTCTCCCTTAGCAGCCTTGATTTCCTCAACCCTCCTGACGGTGGAAGGGCGTGCCCGTCCCATCATTCTGCCTCCGCCCGAAATTGTGCCGTCTCTCTCTCTCTCTATCATTCTGCCTCCGCCCGAAATTGTGCCGTCTCTCTCTCTCTCTCTCTCCCCACAATCTCATTGCCGGTTTCATCAGAGCGACCTTGCTTAATGAAAGAAAGAAAAAAGGAAGGCTCTCGTGATGCAATTGACTTTGCAAATCAGGAAGTCTCGTTTGAAGGACAGTCGGTGGCGGATGAAGGGATTATTCCCGTAGGCTCGAAGGCAAATCACCCAGGACGGCCTTTGAACTTTGCCACCGTTGTCAATTATTCCGCAGGGCTGACCTTGGCATTGCAAGGCTGTCTTTGTGCTCAGCCTCAGATCTGCTTCTCTGGTGCCGCTTTTTCCTTATCCTCGCAGGCCGTTTACTTGACGGAGGCGTTGATTGCCGGCTGATGCCGAAACAGGGAGTAGTGAATCTTAATAACCCTTTGCCATTTGTAGGCATCGTGGCAGTGTTTCATGAAAAGGTTCGTGCCGTTCTTTTTCTTCTTAGTCATCAATGGCTTTTTGCAAACGGGAATAAAAAGCTCAAGCCAGTTTGGCGGGGGGGGGGGGGCGCTGGGAGCTTTCTGCCGATTCCCCAACGCCTCCCTCCTTCTTGGCCTTGGGTTGCTCGGCGCTCCTCTTGTCCTCTGCAGCTGGCCACGTCATTTTAATCCACGTACATAACGTGTCACAGGCGGTAACTCCGGGGACCACGCCGGCCGCCTTCTCTGCAGATTGCAAAAACACGGAAACGGACAGAAGGCAGACAGCGAAAACCCACCACGCTCTCTTCTTGAGAAATCGGCGACTTCCCCCGCTCTGTTTGATGTGTGCATTCATAACTCTGAGAGGCTTCGGGTCAGCCGAGAGGCAGAGCAGAGATTCTTGCTGGGTCGTCATTTGAAGAGTCAGCTTGGCTTTTGTTCCAAGTTCAGCACATACGTATTTTGGAAGGAAGGGAAGGAAGGAAGGAGAGATGAGAAAGAAAGAAGGAGAAATGAGATGAGAGGAAGGAAGGAAAGAAGGAGAAATGAGATGAGGGAAGGAAGGAAGGAGAGATGAGAGGAGGAAGGAAAGGAAGGAAGGAAGAGATGAAAGGAGGAATGAAGGAAGGAGAAATGAGAGGAGGAAGGAAGGAGAGATGAGAGGAGGAAGGAAGGAAGATGAGAAGAAAGGAAGGAGAGATGAAAGGAATGAAGGAAGGAGAAATGAAAGGAAGAAGGGAGATGAGAGAAGGAAGGAGAGGAGAGGAGGAAGGAAGGAAGGAAGATGAGAGGAGGAAGGAAGGAAAGGAAGGAAGGAGAGATGAGAGGAGGAAGGGAGATGAGAGGAGGAAGGAAGGAAGGAGAGATGAGAGGAGGAAGGGAGATGAGAGAAGGAAGGAAGGAGAGATGAGAGGAGGAAGAAAGGAATGAAGGAAGGAGAAATGAAAGGAGGAAGGGAGATGAGAGAAGGAAGGAAGGAGAGATGAGAGGAGAAAGGAAGGAAGGAGAGATGAGAGAAGGCAGACAGGCAGGCATTGCAATTGTGCTTTGTTCTGTCTGGTATAGAGAAGGGGTCCTTCGTTGCTGTGCTGATTCGAATACTAGAACAAATAATGCTAGAAAAGAAATAAACGTGACACAGCCACACTGGGACTATTTCGGGGGTCAGTTTGATTGATGCTGGTGGTCTGCACCATGTTGGCAGACCCCCCCTTGGGTCATGCCACTCTCAGCTTGAATTGCTATTTCTGCGGGAACATAAAGAAAGGGCAGTTTGCAGATTAGCAGGCTTCATTTTCTGTAACAAATCAGTTTTAACTTTTTGGCCAGAGATTAGTGGCTTTTTGTTCCAAAGGATGCCCTAAGCAGATTTCCTGATTAGTGACTCATGGAGCCTCCTGAGCGATGCTGTATGATGATCTTCATAACTGCGGTAAAAGGTTGAATTTTTCATCCCGGGTTAAATCAGTCAGCCGGCTTTCCCCCCAAAATGCTGCATTCCGCCTTCCCCTGTCTGTCTGGTTGTTATTTCTTATAAGTATTGTCATTTCCTGGAACACAATGTGTCAGCTGATTCTGCTGCTGCTTTTCCTTATTTCGGTTTGGTGCTGAAACCGTGTAGAGTTTATTCCTGCAATTATTTCAAAATCGCCTTTGGGGCTAGGACACCCTCTACCCCGAACGTGTCTGTCCCTTTATTCTGCCTTTCGTAAATGTGAGGCTACGCAGAAACGAGAACATCTTTGTAGAAAAACTCCAGAGGGAGAGTTGAGAGGGGCTGTCCTTGGTGCTGTTGAGAGCCTGCTGCTCCACTTTTCCACTTCTGCAATCCTTACATCACTGCATCGGTTCCTCCTTTGGGCTTTTGCAATAAAAAAAACCCGGTGCTCTATTGCGGTGTTAGCTGGGGAATTCTGGGAGTTGAAGTCCACCCATCTTAAAAGTCGTGTGGTTGAGAAACACTGCTCTGTTGCATTCATAGAATCATAGGGCTGGAAGGGACCTCGGAGGTCTTCTAGTCCAACCCCGACCCAAGACAGGAGGAGGCCTTATACCAGTGATGGCGAACCTTTTTTGGCTCGGGTGCCAAAAGGGTGCACGCGCGCGATAGCGTGCACGCGGGTGCCCACACCCATAATGCAATGCCCTCCCCCCACGCATGCGCACAACCCCTGCGCTGCCCCCTCCCGCGCATGCGCACAGGCCTCACTGAAGCTGTGGAGCTGCCCTACTACTTACCTTCAGTGGAGCTGCCCTACTACTTACCTTCAGATAGTTGCAACCAGGCCTCACACACCTCGGCTCATTTCTTCTGCAGCCTGCAAGGCGTTTCTGAAGGCCAGCCAATAACAGAGCTCCAGATCGATCCGGAGCTCTGTTATCAGCTGCAGAGGCCTTTCCTAAAGGTCTCTCTAGCCGATCGATCCGGAGCTCTGTTATCGGTTGCAGAGGCTTTCAGAAAAGCCTTGCTGGCTGCAGAAGAAATGGGCCGAGGTGTGGGAGGCCTGGCTACAACTGTCCAAAGCCGAAGAAGTTCCTGAAGACCTCTGACAGTGAAAAGGAGGCTGGGGGTGAGCACACAAGTGAACTTCCGGTTGGGCCATTTTTCGCCGTCCCCAGGCTTCAGGAGGCTTTCCTGAAGCCTGGAGAGAGCGGAAACGGCCAAAAAGAAGGCCGAAAATCAGCTGGCCAGCATGCACAGGGGTGCTGGAGCTGACATAGGGCAACGCCTCACGTGCCCTCAGATACGGCTCTGCGTGCCACCTGTGGCACACATGCCATAGGTTCGCCATCACTGCCTTATACCATCTCGGACAAATGGTTGTCCAATCTTTTCTTGGAAACCTCCAGAGATGGAGCAGCCACAGCTCCAGGAGACAAGCTGTTCCACGGCTTAATCGTTCTCCTTGTCAGGAAATTCCTCCTTCATTCCAGGTTGGATCTCCCTTTGAGGCTTCTTGTCCTGCCTGCCCTCAAGTGCTGTGAAGAATAAATTGACCTCCTCTTCTTGTGACAGCCATTGGAAGATGGCTATCATCTCACCCCTAAATCTTCTCTCTATTAAGCTAAAAACACCCTTAGTACCTTTTGCTAATCCTTCTTGTGTGGCGGGGGTTCTTCAAACCTGCCCACTTTTAAGACTTGTGGACTTCAACTCCCAGAATTCCCGAGCCAGCGTTGAATTCTGGGAGTTGAAGTCCACAAGTCTTAAAAGTGGCCAGGTTTGGAGACCCCGCTGTATGGCATCAACTCCGAAAGCAACTAGAAAGTCCCTTTTAGAAATGGTTTATTGATTTATTCAGCGCGTGGCATCTACAGCGGTCATGCCATCAGTGATGTACAAATTTAGTTTGAATTACAAATGGCGATAAACCAGGAGTAAACCAGTAAGGTCTGATGTTTCTCTCTCTCTCTCTCTCTCTCTCTCTCTCTCTCTCTCTCTCTCTCTCTCTCAAAAGGGGTGGCAGACGGCGTCGGAGGCTGGCGAGACTACGGCGTCGACCCGTCTCAGTTCTCAGGGACTCTGATGCGCACTTGTGAACGTTTGGTCAAGGAAGGACGGTTTGTGCCCAGCCACCCGGTGGGCATCCTCACCACAAGCTACTGTGAGCTGCTGCAGCACAAAGCCCCCCTGCTCGGTAAGAGGAAGACCCCCTCCCCCCCTTAGCCCTCCCCTCCGGCTTCCTCTCACATTGACGTTTGTCCTCACCGGCTGTGTCTATTTTACGTGTAATTTTTAAAAAGTCCTTACAGGTTGTCCTTGACGTTACGACCACTGTCGAGCCCACAGTTGTTAAGCGAGACTTTTGTTAACTGAATTTTGTCTCATTTTACGACCTTTCTCGCCACCCTTGTTAAGTGAATCACTGCAGCTGATAAGTTAGTAACCCGGTTGTGAAGTGAATCCGGCTTCCTCGTTGACTTTGCTCATCAAAAGGGGATCACGTGATTCTCCCCCGGGACGCTGCGACCGTCATAAATACGAGTCCGTTGCCAAGCGCCTGGATTTTGATCATGCGACCATCAGGATGCCACCGAAGGTCGTAACTCTGAAAAACGCATTTCTCTGTGCCGTCATAACTTTGAACGGTCACTAAACGGACCGTTCTAAGTCGAGGACTACCTGCAGATGGTTTTAAAGCTTTGGGGGCTGCCCTCTAGCAACTTGGTGGGTGTTTTTTTGGGTTGATGTATTGGTTACTCCTGAAATTATTTTGTGAAGTCGCTGGAAAGCCCTCTGAGGTCTGGTCTCCATTTCTCCCTGGGGTACATCTGCAGATGTTCGATTCCCCCGAGCAAGCCCGTGCTTTCTTCCTCTTGGATATCAACCGGGTG
>QLTV01003457.1:1464981-1490631 GCA_003457575.1 Thermophis baileyi
ATCCTTGTGTCAAGGTTCCAAGTAACAGACCCAACGCAATCAACAACCTGAGGCCTAGGTGTTCCTCAAACTACAGATTTATTAGGCATGTCATATTGGCACATCTGGTGAAAACCCGACTCTGAAGGTCCCGTGGTTTTCCCCACCCAAATTAAACGTTCTTTTCCCCCAGTCCACATGTCCGTCACATGGCCCAATCCGGTCACAGCCCCAACCCCAGTAGGTTCCAGTCCACGCCTCCCCAGCACCTGGGGAGACCGTCCTTGGTTCCCAGGAGAGAGAATTTTATTTTGGCTACAAGTCCCCAGCTATCTCTGTCTCCCCCCTCCTGTTCCCACAGCCCCAACCAGCGCAACTGTGGCAGCCCTGAAGATGCTCCAAAATGGCTTCAGGGTTGACACCTTGTGCATCTGCTTCACCTTTTCTCTTGAGTGCCCAGGACCAGCCTGGCCGAGGGAATCGGATGACCTTTTGCCCAGTGATGGCTCCACTTGCTGCTCCTCACCTGATTCGAGGCTTCTCTGCCAAGAAATCTCTCCCCCCCCCACTCTCTCTCTTAATGTGGGTTATTTTTAAGTGCCCTCAGCTGATCCCAGGAGGAGGCATTGCCCTTGCCGGGACATGTCTCACGGACAGCCTTCGCCCGGGGAATTGTCTCCTTGGGTCCATTCAAACACTGGGGAGGGGGGCTCATTCTCCAGTGCCATCCTGTTGGTCTGGGGGCCCAGGTCCTCCTTTAAATGGCACCCTGCCAAGGAAGGTCCTCTCAAGGAGAAAGCCTGCCCCATCTCCTCCTCCACGAGGACCTCCGAGGTTGCCCTTGGAGGGATGTACTTTTGGAATGGAATGGAATGGAATGGAAGAATAGAATAGAATAGAATAGAATAGAATAGAATAGAATAGAATAGAATAGAATAGAATAGAATAGAATAGAATAGAATAGAATAGAATAGAATAGAATAGAATAGAATAGAATAGAATAGTTGGAAGGCACCTTAGAGGTCTTCTAGTCCAACCCCCTGCTTCGGCAGGAAACCCTATTCCATTTCAGACAAATGGTTGTCCAATTTCTTCTTGAAAATCTCCAGTGTTGGAGCACCCATAACTTCTGTGTTCCACTGGTGAATTGTTCTCACTGTCAGGAAATTCCTCCTTAGTTCCAGGTTGCTTCTCTCCTTGATTAGTTTCCACCCGTTGCTTCTTGTCCTGCCCCCTCAGGTGCCTTGGTGAATAGATTGACTCCCTCTTCTTTACGGCATTTCACTCCTTCATCCCTTGGGATTTCGTATCTTTTCTCTAAACAGCTAGGGCAGGGGTCTGCAACCTGTGGCTCTGGAGCCGCATGTGGCTCTTTCATCCCTCTGCTGCGGCTCCCTGTCGCTCACAACCGCCAATGTGCGACACCCGCCGGCACGCGATTTATTGAGCTTTTTGACCCATCTCTTTTTTCGGAGTTCAAAATGTTTTTGTTGCATGCAGAAATAAAAATTTGTTTTCTATGTAGCAGGTCATTGATTACATAAATGCAACACACTATAGTTTTTTTATACATAGCATAAAGGTAAAAAACGATATATGCAGTCAGTGTTATCTTCATTTTAGATGTCAAAAGGTTTTTGTGGCTCCCGGTGTTTTCTTTTCTGTGGGAAACGGGTCCAAATGGCTCTTTGAGTGTTTAAGGTTGCCGGCCCCTGGTCTAGGGAATTTCCCCTTATCCGAAGACCTGCTCCCAACCGGTTGGTTCCTGCATGCATTGATGGCGCTGCTCCCGTTGTCCAAAGGTTTATTTCGCTTTGTGTGGGTTGAAGGCAGGGAAGGAGACCCCCTTCCCCCTTGTTGAAATGGGGACAGAGGTTTTCCCTCTTTGCAAACCCTCAGCAAAAGGAGGCCGGGACTGCAAGGAATCCAGCTGGCTGTTTCTCAGTTCGGGGGAAGAATTCTGCTCCTGCTTTCCAGGGGCTTGAAATACCGGCTTTAACCAGAGCGGTTTTGACTTGTCGGGAAGGAGAAAACAATGTGCCTTTCCTCAAAACAGCAGGTTGCAGCGGATTTAGAAATCAGCTGGAAGCCACTGGCCAAAATTCTCAACTAAGGACATTTTTTTTTACCTAATTTGCGCCTGGCTCCAGGTTTTGTTCCAAGGTAAGTTTGTAACTGTGGGCGTTTCAGAAGCTGGACTGTGAGTCTGGCCTTTTTAGGTAGTCCTCAACTTACGACCGCAACGGAGCTCCCGATTTCTGTTGCTAAGTGAGACCTTTGTTAAGTGAGCCTTGCCCGATTGTACAACCCTTTCTTGCCACGGTTGTTAAGTGAATTGCTGCCTTTGTTAAGTTAGTCACACGGTGGTTAAACGAATCCGGCTGCCCCATGGACTCTGCTCGTCAGAAGGTCGCCAAAGGGGATCACGTGACCCCGGGATGCTGTTACCGTCATAAATATGAGTCACTTGCCAAGCATCCGAATTTTTTTTTCTTCTAGTTTTAAAAAGTTTTTATTAAATATAAAAAATTCAGTGTCCACATAAACAGTGTGTTGTCTGAGTACAGTTACTTTTGAGAAATAGTAATCATAATAAAAACAATAATAACCCAAGCGTCCAAATTTTAATCACGTGACCACGAGGATGTTGCAGCGGTCGTAAGTGTGAAAACCAGCCCTAAGTCGCGTTTTTCAGTGCTGTTGTAACTTTGAACGGCCATTAAATGAGAGGCTGTGAGCCAAAGACTGCCTGTATCAGCCAGCCAGGTAAAAGCAGCCAGACTGACGTTTCCCGCCAGGTGAATGTTTGAATCTGCTTCCTAGGGAGCAGCACGGCTTGTATTGTCGTCCTGGATCGGACCACTCGGCGCCTGCACACCGCAAACCTGGGCGATTCGGGCTTCTTGGTGGTCCGGGGGGGGCGGGTGGTGCACCGCTCCGACGAACAGCAGCACTATTTCAATACTCCGTTCCAGCTCTCGATAGCGCCGCCCGAAGCCGAGGGAGTCGTCTTCAGCGACAGGTAAGGCTTTTCCCGTGTGACTTTGCAAGAAGGGAAGGCAACCTGCCCTCAGGTGGGTCTGCAGGGAAAGTTCAGGAGGAGCTGCGTTTCCAGCTCAGTTTCTACCTGGTGGAGACCGGATTGGAGTTGACACTCCCGAGTGGGTTAGCTGCTGGTTTTTCTTTCCATTTTTGTTTTTTGTTTTTGTGGCCTTCCGGTGATGGCAAATGCTGTTTGGTTATTTGTGGCATGGGGAAGGACTCTTTAAATCAGTGTTTGTCAGTCCTGGGAGTTTTCAGATGGGTGGACTTCAACTCCTGGGAGTTGAAGTCCACACGTCTTAAGGTTGCCATGCTGGCTGGGGAATTCTGGGAGTTGAAGTCCACACATTTGATAGCTCCCAAGGCTGACCAACACTGATTTAAGTAGATTAAGTTCTTTTGCTAGTGTTTGGAAGAGCTCTATTCTCATGCAGTATTCCTCACCTCCCTTTCTGCAGCTGGTTATCAGTTCGCAGAGCTAATTTCTGGCAGCTATTTTTACGCACTCACGCCCGGGCTGATGCTTTCCCTCCTTCGACCACAACGGCCCAGGCATCCGATTTAGTCTTCCCTATTTCCCCCCTGGGCGACTTGTTTGCAAAGCAAAACCACCGTTATGTGTTGTGAGGGGAAATATTGACATGATGGTAGGGAGTGTGTTTGGTTTTAAAACCTCGCCGGGTACATGCCGTATTGTACCGAGAGGACATAATTCAATTACAGGGATGGGAGGTGAAGGAATGTGAGAGAAAAACATTAAAAAATGTTGAGGCTGCTGGCCTGCTGATGGAGAGGGGGGTGCCGAATAGGTCAGCATAACAGAGTTGGAAGGGACCTTGGAGGTCTTCTAGTCCAACCCTCCACTCAAGCAGGAGACCCTATACCATTCTGGACAAAAGGTTCTCCAATCTCTTCTTTAAAATCTCCAGTGTTGGAGTACCCACAATTTTGGAGAGAAGCTGTTGCATCCCTCCCTCCATCTGTCATGTATCTCTATCTATCTATCTATCTATCTATCTATCTATCTATCTATCTATCTATCTATCTATCTATCTATCTATCTATCCTATCCATCCTATCTCAGAATCATAAAATCCTAGGGATGGAGGGAACCTTGGAGGTCTTCTAATCCCTGCCCCCAAGCAGGTGACCCTATACCATTTCAGACAGATAATTGTCTAATCTCTTCTTAAAAGCCTCCAGTGATGAAGCTCCCACAACTTCTGGAGGCAAGCCGTTCCACTGTTTAATTGTTCTCCCTGTCAGGAAATTCCTCCTTAGTTCTGAGTTGCTTCTCTCCTTGATTAGTTTCCACTCGTTGCTTCTTGTCCTGCCCTCAGGTGCTTTGGGGAATAGCTTGACTCCCTCTTCTCTGTGGCAGCCCCTCAGATATTGGAAGACTGCTACCATGTTAATGCAGCTTGACTTTGCCTGTGAAGCCTGCAGTGGCTCCGACGCGGCCTGGTTCAGTCAGGGGCCTTCTCTCCTCCTTCTTCTCCTCAGATTTTGGAAAAGGTTCTGCGGCTGCTTACATATTCCTGCAGTGAGACAGCACCTCCTGACAGCCAGAAAAGGGAGGCACATGACTGCCGCTTGTATTTCAGCCCCCTTGAAAGTTTCCAGCCGTGCTGGATGCCCCGTCAATTCCCACTTGGCAGAACCCCAAGGTCTGACAGGGAAGCCTTGGAAAAGCACATTTTGTCCGACTGGAGCCCCGGCTGCAAAGGGCACAGACATCCTGCAAAGAACTGGCACAGGAGGGGGGAAATTGTAGCGATGTGTTGATCAAGGGAGAGCCTTTTGCATTCCTTTTGGGGACCCTCATAGGGGTCTTTGGAAAGTGTTGGGCACGGCGCCCTCCTTGGCCCTGGGTGCCTAAAGCCTCCACCAGTGGCTCAGTCAAGCATCACCTCCATGTTTGTCTTAAGGCCATTTAAAAAGGCCCTGAGTTCCGTGTTGATTAGACTGGAGACGTCTATTGAGAGTCTCAGTCATCCAGGTCATGGTTGTCCCAAAAGTGCTTTTTCAAATGACCAGCTGTCTGCAAGGACAATAAACCCTTCCATTCCCCGCCATCCAGTCAGAGCTGAAGAAGCTTGTTGGGTGAGAAGCGAAACATCTTCAAAGACAAAAGACAAGACAAGGAAGTCCAGTTGCCTCCTGAAAAAGCGCCTTTGGGATCAGACAGGGGGAGCCTGTGCTAGCTGCATGATCTTGCTGGTGTAGGGTGAGCCGCCCTTCTTGTACAGCTTAAGCATGAAACCCCTGAGCCTTTCAACTCTCTCTCTCTACTTCCTCCCTGTTTTCTCAGCCCGGATGCTGCTGACAGCACCACCTTCGATGTTCAGCTGGGAGACATCATCCTGACGGCCACGGACGGGCTCTTCGACAACATGCCGGACTACATGATCCTCCAGGAGCTGAAGAAAATAAAGGTAAGAGGGGACGAGCTTGCAGTGGGTCCCACCACGGAGAAATTAGCAACGCACAGGGTTCCCTGACAGATAGCATTTCTCCAACAATTGCACCGTTGCCTTGGCGTTAAATGGCAGGGTGCAACTTTGGGGCAAATCTTGGTGGGTTTGGCAAAGGTTTCTGGCCCTCTGCTTCCTGAGTCTGTGACCTTCTGAACCTTTTCTTGGGGTTCAAAGGTACAGCCGGGAGCCGAGTAAAAGTTTAAAGTTGAGGGACAAAGTTTATCTTTTAATCTGCTCTTGTGCATCCCCTATAATTCCTAAAGCAGGCAGGCTGCTATCGGAGAGCTTAAAATCTGCTTTTCAGAATCGGATCCACTCAAATTTGCAACTGTAGAAAGAACGGGATTTGTCCTTGGTTTATTTAGCCTTTTGACTCCAAGGTGGACCCGCCTTGCGAGAAAATGCAATTCCTTTGTGTTAGCGGTCCTGTTATACCGCATGCTTGCGGCAGGTGAAACAGACAAGCCCTTCGAACGTTCACACGGTTTCTCTTCACCTCCTTCCACCCAGAACTCAAATTATGAAAGCATCCAGCAGACGGCAAGCAGTATTGCCGAGCAAGCGCACGAGCTGGCCTACGATCCAAATTACATGTCTCCCTTTGCACAGTTTGCGTGTGACAATGGACTGAACGTAAGAGGTAAGAGCGTCTGAGCGGCCAGAAGCCGACACTCCTGCACGGTTGGGTTTCTTCCAAGGGCTCCAGAAGCCATGTTGGCTAGAATTAAGTTTGCAGAAGTGAGCGGAACGAGAGAAGTTGTTAACCCATATGCTAATTTTGATTGGGCAGGCATAAACGCATGCGTAAACGCATGCGTGCATATTTTTATACCTGCCACCGTATCATATGGTTCGATTTTGTTTTGTTTGTGTAGAGATTTGTCTCAATTTCTTGGCAGGTTTGAACTGCTGGAGCTCTTAAAGACATTTCCCAAAGAATTTAGAGGATACATTTTGATCCTTTTTGGGGTTAAATTTCCTTTTCCCGGCTGTGTGCTTAGAGACAGGACTACTTAATTTTGCTCCTGCAGTTTTATAGCACCAGGTCTTCAGCTGCAAACTTATAGAATAACAGAGTTGGAAGGGACCTTGGAGGTCTTCTACTCCAGCCCCCTGCTCAAGCAGGAGATCCTGACCTATACCTTTGCAGACAAGTGGCTGTCCAGTCTCTTCTTAAAAGCCTCGAGTGATGGAGCACCCACAACTTCTGAAGGCAAACTGTTCCACTGGTTAATTGTCCTCACTGTTAGGAAGTTTCTCCTTAGTTCTTGGTTGGTTCTCACCTTGATTGGTTTCCATCCTTTGCTTCTTGTCCTGCCCTCTGGTGCTTTGGAAAATAAGTTGGCCTCCTCTTCTTTGTGGCAGCCCCTGAAATTGTGGAAAACTGCTATCATGTCCCCCCTAGTCCTTCTTTTCATTAAACTAGACATACCCAATTCCAGCAACTGTTCTTCATATGTTTTAGCCTCCAGCCCCCTAATCATCATTGATGCTCTTCTCTGCACTCTTTCCAGAGTCTCGACATCTTTTTGTAATACTTTAAAAACTTCTCCACGTCTTGCTTTTTAGGTGGGAAACCTGATGACATCACTGTTCTTCTCTCTATAGTAGCTGAATACACAGACTGACCAGTTGTGACACTCAGCTTTTAAAGACTGGTATGTCTCCAGCTGTTCTCAGCTTCACACGTACTAATTTCCTGCGGGCAGGAAGTCTCTCTCTCTCTGCATCTGACCTCAGTGGCTAAACACACCTTACGTCCATTGCCTGTTTTAAGATGCAGTCAAGACTCCTGGCCCTAAACCTCAGCTGGAGGACACCTGGGGACACCTCCAAGCAAGAAATGAAGAATTTTCAATACTTGAAGCCTGTCTTTCAAAATTGACTCAGAGTTATCACGTAGAAAGCGGGGTGGGGAAGGGGGATGAAGAGGGAATAACCTTTACTTATGGCTCTGAAGAAAAGGCGAGCAAACAAGAACGTCAAATTGGCTCTGCGTAGTTTAATTCTGGGGAAGGGGTCTTTTTTGTTTGTTTCAAATCAGCAAACAGAACCTCCGTGAGGTCCTGAGAAGGTATTGCTGCATAAAGCCCATTTCTCATCAGTGGAAGGTCAGTACGTCCTGTCCCTGGCTTAACATGTTGGAAAACTTGTGTTTGTAGCTGAATTCTCCATAGGCTTTCCAAGTGCAGCGAGCCTTTTGGTCTCTATACATTTCGACCTGGGCAACTTGAAGATGTGCTGGCTGGGGAATTCTGGGAGTTGAAGTCCTCCCATCTTCAAGTCACCCAGGTTGAAAAATATTGGTCTGTATGGTATTAGCCAGGAGCTTTGTTACTCAATTTGGAACGCACAACTCGTCTTGAATTGTGGTGCGCATGTGTGAGAGAGAGTTTGTGAAGGTGCTAAACCAGTGATGGCGAACCTTTTTGGCACCGAGTGCCCAAACCAGAATGCGTGTGCATGCATGTGCATGCGCCGGAGCGCCGGAAACCTGAAGACCAGCTGGCCGGTGCGCATGCACGCGCCGGCCAGCTGGTCTTTGGGTTTCCGGCACACACATGCGCGCCGGCCAGCTGGTCTTTGCCCGCGCTGGAGCACCGGAAACCCGAAGACCAGCTGGCGCATGCCTGTTTTTTGGCTGTTTTTCAGGCCGTTTTCAGGCCATTTTTTGGCCTGAAAAACGGCCTGGAAAAAGGCCCGAAAAACGGCCTGAAAATGGCCCAAAAAACAGCCTGAAAACAGTCCCAAAAAACGGGCCCAAAAACCGGCCTGTTTTTGGCCTTTTTTGGTGCTGTTTTCAGGCCGTTTTCTGGCGTTCCAGCACCCACCAAGACCAGCTGGCTGGCGCACGTGTGTGCACTGGAAACGGGAAGAGCAGCTGGCGACGGCGCATGTGCCCACAGAGAGGGCTCTGTGTGCCACCTCTGGCACGCGTGCCATAGGTTTGCCATCACGGTGCTAAACTGTTATACCAGTGGAACGTTGGCCTGTGGCAACACGGGGCCCTTTTTGTAGCTTGAGTTTTTCTGCCAGATCATCACCTAACACTCTCTTCGGTAGCACAGAAATCTCAAGATGTCGAGGGAGGTTGAGCACCGGCTCTGGTGGTGAGTGCGTACAGGATTCCCCGAGAAAGTACATGTTTCAGAGCGTTGCCCTGTCAGCTCCAGCGCACATGTGCGCGCTGGCCAGCTGATTTTCGGCCTTCCGGAGGGCGGGGGGGAGGTTGTTTTCGCCTTCCCCAGGCTTCAGGAAAGTCTCAGGAGCCTGTGGATGATGAAAAACGGACCCAACGACCCAACCGGAAGTTCAGAAATGAACTTCCGTTTGGGCCGTTTTTCACCCGCCCCAGGTTTTCCTGAAGCCTGGGGCGGGTGAAAAACGGCCCAACAGCCCAACCGGAAGTTCATTTCTGAACTTCTGGTTGGGCCATTGGGTCTGTTTTTCGCCATCCACAGGCTCCGGAGGCTTCATGCACGGGGGGAGCAGCGTGGGGGGGTTGTCTGCGCATGCGTGGGGGGAGGGCATTGCATTATGGGTGTGGGCACGCACGCGCGCCCTTTTGGCACCCAAGCAAAAAAAGTTTCGCCATCACTGCCCTACCCTGTTTTTCTAAGCTTGTGTAAAAAAAACAACAGCTGTTTTTATTTATACATAACGCATAGAGGTATGTATAAAAATCTCGGTCAGTTTTTCATAATTTTTTGTTGTTTTTTGCCTGTGGGAGAAACAAAAGTCCTTTGCAACGAAAAGCCATGTTTTATACAGCAAGTTGGGTCACATTGATGTTTAGTTAATAATCTTGGCGAGTAAAAGCAACCGTCCTTTTTTTTAAAAAAGAAAACAACTCACAAAAAAGGGGTTCTTTTATACTGCCAGGTTTATTGTTAAAACTGTACGTTTGAGGTTACCTCAGCCTGTTTTTTAAAAAAATTTTGGTTGTTGTACTGTACATTTGCATAATTGTGTCTGGCTTTTATTTATAATTTAACATGTACCGTGTACATGTGGTTCGTTTCAATGCATCCTGCTTCTAACAGGCATTTCATTTGTGACGATAAGGGGCAAAATAATAATAATTCATTTTTTAGAAGCTGTTCCAACCAACTTTTCCAGTTTTCTTTTAAAATCACCTTTTTTTCCTTTTGTCCAGATTGCCTTAACAACGTAGCTTGACGAAACTGATCGGTTTTGGGGGTACGGATACAGGGTGGCATACAATGAATGGATGAAAATCGCATAATATAAAAAAAAACACGGTCCATTATAACGTTGTACAAACCATTTCAAGCCCCCTCCCCTCATCCTGGGCCTAAGTACCTTCTGCTAGAAATTGTATATTAATAGGTCCTTATGCAACCCCTTTCCCGCTTCGTTGGAGGGATACGTAAGCTCTTAATTGGGAATTTGGGTGTCACTGGTGCCATCTCTTATTTTGAGCAAACCCTGAAGAGCTACCAACTCTCCCCACTGTTTTTCCCATTGTCCTGGGTCTCTAGAGATCACCAAGCAGGGGCTATATTCTTGCTGCCGTCTCTTTAGCCTTTCTGCAATGGTTGGCTGACTATGCAGGGGAAGGTGCTTTAAAACACTGTTTCTCAACCTTGGCAGCTTTTAAGATGGGTGGACTTCAACTCCCAGAATTCCCCTGCCAGCTGTGGGGAATTCTGGGAGTTGAAGTCCACCCATCTTACAGCTGCCAAGGTTGAGCAACACTACTTTAGAAGTAGCAATGGGATTCATAAGCTTGGCAGCTTATCCTTGGTTTTGTTTCATTTAAAGCGATTTCTACTTTTAGCAGTATCTGTAAAGCCATTTGTTTCTTAGGGCCGTTTTTTTTTAGCCATGGTCAAATTGAATTTTTAAAACTTGCCTCATCCCCCTTCCTCCCCTTTGGGACACCAAAGACCCCCGTGGAGTTTATAGCTTTCCGGCCATCTGTTTTTTAAAAGCAATACTGTATTATAAACAAATTCTATTGCATGCTTGAGATCTCCCGGCCCCCCTCCCCTATTTTAAGATGAGCCTTCTATCCTAAGAGACCCCGATTTCTTCCCTAGGAACTTAAAGCTGTCTGCGCACAAGAATTTTATTTTTTTACAAAAAAAAAAAAAAACAACAAAGGAAAGGAAAGGAAAGGGCGAGTCTTCTGGCCTTGGTAACACGATCTTCACGCCGACCCTCCAAGCCGTGGTGCTTCTACTCGGGGCGCGATCTGGGGTTAGGAATTGGCACATTCCGTTTTCCTTTCTTCTCCTAAAACTGGGGATACCTTGACGGCCAGACCCCCAACCTGCTTTTGGGAGGGGGGCATGTGTGAGAAACCCCCGATTCATTGGAACAGCTCCGGGGTCGGTCTTCTGAAAATGCCCACCGTTGCATTTTCAGATGAGAAAGAGGAAGGAGGGGACTCTGCTGCTCTTAATGAGGAGGGGGCTTGCATCTTGGGCTCCATTTTCTTTGCTCAGGGTGGGGGTGGCAGCATCGCCAGTGGGATCCAGAGCTGCCTGGGAGAGTGGCCTGATTTCTCGAGGGTGGGGTGGGCGAATGTTTTCCCAGCCCTCCCCTTCTCTGTAGCACCTCTGCCTTCTAAGTCTGCTGCATGGCAGGGGGTCCCCCAAAAGCTGGGGATGGGATCTTGAACATCGTTACCCACTTCTTCCTTGGCAGCCTCCTGGTTCCCCCCTCCCCTGCAGAAAGTTCTCTTCCGCTTTCTTAGGAGCCCCTCCGGATCCTGCTTGGTTTCCCCATTCGATCTCTCTTGCTGTAGCAAAGATCGAATAGGAAAAGAAAGCAACTTGAAATCTGGGACTGGAAGGGGAAAGGGATTTTAAAAACCCGTCCACGGTGGAAGCAGAGATAAGAAATGATGGGAACGGCTCTTTTCCCACGGGAGACCGGACTCGATCCAGACCTGGGTTTTTGCGTTTTTATTTCGTTTTTAATTTCCTTCTCCTGACGAGGATAACTGATCTAATGAGGATGCCGTTTTTCTTGTTAAATGAGACTATCGTGACCTGTAACTTACCTAAAAAAAAAAGGAAATTTAAATTATGTGAATTGAATGTCTGGAGTATAATTTGTGCGAGAATAGTATCTGTAAATACATTTAAATGAACTGTAAAGATATTTAATAAATATAGTATTTATACAATATACGGGGGCTTCCTTGAATTGTGACTGTCAAGAAAAGGTTGCGCTTGGTCTGTTGCGCTTTTGTCTTTTCCCCCCTATTTTCATCAGTGCTTCCGAACCTTGGCAGCTTGAAGACGTGTGGACTTCGACTCCCAGAATTCCCCAGCCAGCATGGGGAATTCTGGGAATTGAAGTCCACACATCAAGTTGCCAAGGTTGGGAAATACAGATTTCAATTATCAGGCCTCAAAATGGCCCCTATAAAAGCCAAGAAAGAGCTATTCCAAGCATATACAGCATGTCAACCTTTTAATTTCTTTCACTAAGCAAATTCCTAAAAAAACATGTTTCGTTGCTCAAACAGGCAATATAAAAGGAATATCAGAGACTAACCCAAGTGGACAAAAGCCTGGAGGCCTCGATAATATCCCTGGAGATGGAAAAGGCTGAACACTTCCTAAGATTCCAAAATATAGAAGAAGAGAAGGGAGAAGACCTCCCAGATAAAATGGCAGAGCTGCTGGCTGAAGTCTTGGAAGTGACCAAGCAGGAGGTATTATCAGAGATGGATGAAACCTTTCGGGTCCACACAGTCTATGTAAAGAGGAATAGACTATCCAGAGAAGTACACATCCACTTTCTGAAAAAAAAACGACCAGAATGGAAATACTCCAAAAAGCTAAAGAAAAGCCAATGGTGTATAAGGGAAAAGAAATAACGATTCTAAAACAGGTACCGAGAAGAGTGCGAAATATAAGAAGAGAATACCAATTTCTGGCAAGAAAACTCATCAAATATGACGTACAATTTAGGTGGCTGATACCTGAAGGCCTATTGGTGACTTGGCATGAAGAAAGATACAGGTTAGATTCAATAGATAAAGTGATTGATTTTGATGAACAACACTTTGGCATGGAGAAAGAGAAGGAGAAAAGAGAGAAAATAGACGATAAAAGTCAAGAAGTATTGAAGGAACCATTACAGCAAAAAGGGAATGAAAGGGAGCAAAAAGAAAGAGCAGAACGGGAAGAAGCTAGAGCAAAAGTACAGAGAGAAACAAGAACCACCAGAACTGCTAGACCGATCTACAAGTAAAAAGATGGGAGAAGAAATTACTTTAATGTCAGTCAATGTTAACGGATTGAACTCTGCAGTGAAAAGGAAAACCTTTTTCAATAAATTAAAAAAATTGAACTTAGATTTGATTTGTCTCCAGGAAGTACACATAAAAAAGGATCACTATAAACTATTGGAAAACCCTAAAATGGGGAAGGTATATGCCTCATTGGCACAGCAAACAAAAAAACAAAAAAAAAAGGGGGGGTGGCCCTCTTCATCAAAGAATCCATAGAATCAAAACAAATTTATAAAGATGAAGAGGGGAGAATTTTGATAGTGGAAGTAATGATGAATTATAAATGGACATTAATAATAGTAATATATGCACCAAACACTAACCAAGAAGTTTTTTATGAACAACTACACAAAAAAATTACAGAAATAGAATATGATAACATCTGTATTGTGGGATGTTGTTAACGCAATTGTTGATGCAAAATTAGACTATAAAAGTAGCAAAACAAATCAAAAAGCTAGGAAAACTTTACCAAAGACATTTTTTTAAAATGACGGAGGAACTAGGAATTAAAGATGCTTGGAGGGAATTAAAACCAGAAAAAACCCCAATATACTTTCTACTCAAATATGCATAAATCATGGTCGAGAATTGACATGACATGGATGTCACCGGAATTGCAAGAGAATATACAAGAAGTAGATGTGGAGTTAAGTACTTGGGCAGACCATAACCCAATAAAAGTAAAATGGAGAGGACAAACAAGAAAACCAAGATGGACATTAAAGCAGTCAGCATTGGAAGATAAAGAGTTTATAAAGGAAATGGAGTTCTTTTTCAAAAAGAATAAAAATGGAGAAACGTCCCTGCAAAATGTATGGGATACTGCCAAGGCATATTTCAGGGGATTAGCGATCTCCTATATAGGAAGGAAAAATGAGACGAAGAAAAGATGAAAGTAATTAGAAGACGAATATAAAAGACTTGAATTGGAATTGGCAAAAATCAAATGGAACTAGTAAAACATGAATTAAATATTTTAGAGAAAGAGGAACTAGCACAAAAAAATCAAAGCAGCCAAACAAAACTTCTTTGAAAACACAAAGAAGCCGGGGAGGTGGTTGGCATTCAGACTCAAAAAAGAGGAAGAAAAGAAACTGATACAAAAATTACGAGACGGGTACAATCCGATACAAAAACGAAGATAAGAAAAAAATAATAAAAGAATTTTATGAAAAACTAGACAGCAAAGAAAACATACTAGAAAATAAATTTAAACAATATATGGAAGAGGTCAACCTACCCAAAGTGCTGGACAAAGTGAAAACAATGTCGAATGAAAGAATAACAATGATGGAGTTAACGGAAGCAATTAAGAGGCAAAAAAACAAGAAGACACCAGGACCGGATGGCCTACCGGCAGAATTTTATAAACACTTACAAGAGAACTTAGGCCCATCTATGCTTGAAGTCTACAACGAAGTATTGTTTGAAGCAAAGATCCCTAAAACATGGACAGAGGCAATTATAACATTGATACCCAAAGAAGACTCTGGTTTATTACAAATAAAAAACTACAGACCGATATCATTGTTAAATGTAGATTACAAAATCTATGCCTCAATAATTGCAGAAAGGCTGAAAAGATTTTTGAATGACTTCATACACGCAGACCAGAATGGCTTCCTACCTAAGAGGCAAATCAAAAATAACATGCGGATGATTCTGAATACACTGGAATATTATGAGACTCATTCAGGAAAGCAGATGGCTATGATTTTTCTTGATGCACAAAAAGCTTTTGATAATTTGAGTTGGCAGTTTATGTTTTTACAATTAAAATATATGGACTTTGGAGAGAAATTTACCAACATGATTAAAACGCTATACCATAAACAAACAGCAACGGTGATTATAAACGGTGATACGACGGAGAATTTCAACATAACGAAAGGCACAAGGCAAGGTTGTCCCTTATCCCCACTGTTATTTATACTGACCTTAGAGGTATTAGCCAGAAATGTCAGACAAGATAGTGAAATAAAAGGTATGAGAATTAAGAAGGAGGAGTGTAAGTTACAGACCTTTGCTGATGATTTGGTGTTTATTTTAGAAGACCCACAGGAAACAGGACCTAAATTAATTACAAAGATAGAAGAATATGGGGCAGTTGCAGGTTTGAAAATAAAGAGAAAACGAAAATATTGGTAAAAAACTTTACAGATAAACAAGAGAGAGAATTTACAAGAATGATGAACATGCAAATTGTAAAGAAAGTTAAATATTTAGGGGTTCAATTAACAGCAAGTTGTGTATCTCTCAAAGAAGATAACTATGACAAACTGAAAGTACAAATTAAAACGGATTTGGCAAAACCTACAATTGTCCCTATTGGGTAGAATAGCTACAATTAAGATGAATATCTTGCCGAGATTATTGTACCTGTTTCAGACGATCCCAATAAAACGGGGGGTGGGGGGATATTTTGAAGACCTAAATAAGATATTAAAATTTGTATGGCAAGGGGGAAAAAGCGAGAATAAAATTAAAAATGCTACAAGATGTTAAAAGTAGAGGAGGTTTTGGTCTTCCGGATTGGGAACTATACTACCAAGCATTAGCACTTACGTGGGTGAAAGAGTGGGTTAATTTGAGGAATATAAGGCTATTAACACTGGAAGGTCATGATCTGCAACTGGGATGGCATGCTGCGTTATGGTACGAGAAGGGTAAGATACATAGCTATTTCCAGTGGCATTACATTAGAAGTGCATTACTGCTAGTATGGACCAAAATCAGAGAACAACACTACTCGAAAGTGCCAGTATGGTTATCTATAATGGAGGCGTGGATATATCCTAAATATGTCATAAATATGGATATAGTTATACGATATAAGGACATACTAAACGAAAGAGGAGAACTAAAAATAAAACAAGAACTAAAAAGATTAGGGATTGACCTATCATGGTGGCCACAATTACAGATACAATCCAGATATGAAAAAGACAGGAAGGAGTATGGGTTTTATAACGAACCAAATGAGCTAGACCGGATTCTAATGGGAACAGATGAAAAATTAATCAAGAGGATATGCATTTATTTATTAACTATCAAATTGGAGGAAGAACAAGTAAAAGAAATGATAATTTGGGCTAAGAATTTTGGCTATACAATAGATTTGGACCGGTGGCAGAAATTGTGGAATAGAAATCATAAGCTCACAATGTCAACAGCGTATAAAGAAAACCTCTATAAAATGTTTTATAGATGGCACTATTCACCTGCAAGAATAACAAATATAAAAATAAATCTCTTAAATGTTGGAAATACAACCAAATATCTGGTTCATATTATCACCTGTGGTGGATGTGTCCCAAAGCAAAAAAATACTGGAAGAAACTACACATGTGGCTGGAAACTATGACAAAACAACACATAGATTTGAAACCTGAGACATTCCTGTTGGGCATGCTTCCAGGAAACTATAATAAAGGTAACACATATTTAATTTTACATTATTCTAACAGCAGCCAGGATTGTATACGCACAATACTGGGAAAATGTAGGAACCCCCACAGATGATAATATAATCAAAAATATTCTGGAATGTGCAGAAATAGATAGGTTAACTCTAAAAATCAAAGAAAAAGAAGATTCAGAATATTTTATAACATGGGAACTATTCTACAAATGGTTAGCTGACAGATACAGAGGTTAGATGAGTGGATTTATGTGAAATATGGACTACATGAGAAAAACATGAGTAAATATTTTGATGGTTATATAATTGATACCATAATGGAAGATAGTATACTTTTCAATAATGATTGGTATTATTGCATATATGTCTCTATGTACATGATTATAATGACTATGATGTTTATATTTTAATACTTTGGACACCTAGGAAACACACTGTTCAATATAGAAATGGAATTTGTGATAAAAAACAATAAAATATTTATACGCAGGGATAGAATGGACATCAAGAGGTTCACTTCCCTAGTATCTCCTAAGCTAAATCCTGAGTTTTTTATGGAGTATTTTAACTTAAAAAATTAAATGGGAGCTTGACATGTTACAAAGCAAAATAAAATACAATACAATAAAATAAAAGGAATATCTTGATCTTTCGTACAATATCTGCTTGTTGTGCAATGTTTAGCCTGGCAGGTCACGTCCTCAGCAACAGCGAGACACTAAAATTAAAATCTTAAAAATCTGTGTACAATGAGGAATTCAGTGGAAGGAGCAAAGGAACATATGTTTTTCTCAAAAAAAGCATTTTATGGATGTTTGGGGGAGTTTAATAAGCGCTCTGCTGCTTGAGAAATGGTTCTCCATTTTCCGTTCCTGGTTTCACTTTGCTTTCAAAAGCAGCCTCCCTTCTCCTTCTTCTTCCCTGGAGCAGATCTTAAAGAAGGAGCCCAGGCAGCAGCAATAGTGTGTGATTAATTGCCTTTTGTTAGGTTGCTGTGGGTAACTGCCAGCGAGAAAGGCTAAAACTGCCGAATGCATCTTGACGACAGAATGGCTGAACGCACTTCCAAAACATTGCATCTGGTTGCTGAGGATACGCAGGATACATCCTACGATGCTTTTTAAGTTAATTGTAATATACTAACTCTGGTTTTTGAAAAACCTCCAAAACGGATCTCACATGTTTTTCTCACATTGAAGGAAGGTCGCTGAATATTATACACACCTAGACCAAAAGGGGTTTATTTTTTTAATCCCATCCAACTAACTAAAGGATTCTGAACAAAGTTACAACAATATCCATAGGTTGAAGATAAAACATTTGGCAGAAAACAGTTGGTCAAAGAGGAAGCATCAGCATCCATTCGAACATCTAAAATAAGCAAAAATGGCATTTTCCTGCAGGCCAAACTAAGCTTATTGCCTGCAACGGGCACGTCCTGTGGTTAAAACGTAGGGGAGAGTTGCCCGTGGGCGCAATCCTCTTCTGTGTCGCTCATCATTGCCAAATTGTGAAGCAAATTGGCATCACTTTGCTCATTAGGGGAAACTGCTCCGAAGAACAAGGAATGAAACTGGAAAAGAAAAAAAAAGAAGGAACCATCACTGGGACCTTGAGCCAAACCTAGAAATTGCATGTAGCGGTAACTAAGTGGGATCAAAGAACTGGATCATGTTGAATCTCGGGATGGTTTTTAATTACCGGAAGGCCAGGCCAAACTCAGTTCTTTGCAACTCTTTTCCCAACCATTTTCAGCCGATTCATTAGGATAAGAGAGCCACCAGATCGAATTCACTAAGGCAATTTGATTCTTCTCCCTTCTTTCACCTGCAGCTTCTACGTTGCCTGTGAAAGCTAAGAGGCACGCACAGTGGTGAAATCCAATTTTTTTTTTACTACCGGTTCTGTGGGCGTGGCTTGGTGGGTGTGGCGTGGCTTGGTGGGCGTGGCAGGGGAAGGATATTGCAAAATCCCCATTCCCACCCCACTCTGGGGCCAGCCAGAGGTGGTATTTGCCGGTTCTCCAAACTACTCAAAATTTCTGCTACTGGTTCTCCGAACTACTCAAAATTTCCACTACCGGTTCTCCAGAACCTGTCAGAACCTGCTGGATTTCACCCCTGGGCATGCAGCATAAAATGTGAAACTTTGGGGGTGTGATATTTTTTTTTACCTTATTATAGTTGGGATCAGGTGGTTCCTGTCCTGTGGAAAAGCCCTCCGACGGAGCTGTGGATGCGTTTCTCCTGCAACTGGCGATGTGTTGATTACTTCTTTCTATGGCAGGGCCCCTAAAACGCCATAAAGATGGATTTGTGACATGATTTTTCCCTTCCAGTGGCTGTTTTTAGAAGCTTCACCCTGGAGCTTTGTCCTGGAGGGCTTCTAAGGGCTCCTTGGGGCCTGTTCTAAGATTATCTTCTTCCTGCCGAGTGGAGGCTCTATAGATGCGTGGCACGCACCATATTTGGGCAAGATGTTGGCATCATCTGACAGTTTTAAGTTTTAAGGAGGGAAGAGATTTGTAAAGGCAAGTCTTGTTCGGCTTCGGGCAACAGAGAAATGGATTACATCTGCCTCTCAGTTGCTTTGCTAAGCAAGTTGCTGATAAACAGCTGGCCGTTTCCTTATTTGCAAACTCCACTTGCTCTTTTAGGGGTCTTCCGTGACTTTCAGTCACATCGAGCCCTTGTTGAACATTGTGAGGAGCAGTTTAAATTATTACAATTGTTTGTAACTGCGTTTGACTGGACGAAAAAAGTAATTTGCCCCAAAGGTCACTATGAGGGATTTTTTCTCGTCTGGCTTCTGCTCTGGCATGTAGACAGACCTGCCAAAGGCCTGACTTGGCTGCCTGCAGAATCTGGAATACACCCGGCTGCTTGGGATATTCTTCGGATGACGACAAAAATATCTTTCTGGGAAGTTCGCTCCCGAGAACGTGACTTTTTCCCTCCTCTCTCCATACTGAGAGAGAGAGAGAGATAGACCCATTATCTAAAATGGAGTGTTTTACAAGAAATCTTGGCCTGAAAATAAGATTACCTGTTTTGGCTTTGCTCAAGGCATGTTGGTTTACTGGCTGTTGTGCAGCTTTCGGTATCGGACAAAGTGGCCAAAACAAACAGGGCTTCTATTACCGTATCCTCAATGCTGAAGGCGACTGGCCTTGAAATGCAAAAAATAAGGTTATGCTAAGAGAAAGGGCTCGGATCTGCATTCACGCAGGGGCTGGTTCGCCTCACAGACAGATGCACAAATGGAATAGTTTCTTAAATTGCATCCATATTTCAACTCCCCCAATCCCTGACTAAAGTATAGCTTGCCAATCCATCTTAGCACGATATAACAATGTTTCTTACTAGCATTCAATTTTTCATTTACCAATTGCAGGCCTCGAGATGCCAACATAATGAAAGAAAGCTGCAAATTCTCCCCCCCCCCACCCCCTGCCCTGCCTCTCTCTCCCCTCCCCTCGGGGCCTCCTATTGCAACCTATTCCTGCCTCCCTCTCTTTCCTGCTCCCCTATTTGCATATGCAAAATAGGACCAGCCCCAGGAAGATTCATGTTCTGACTGCCGAAATAGGCTTTGTAACAGGCTTTGTAAGGCTGGAGCCTTACCTGTCTCTTTAAAGGTTCATAGAGGGAGGGGGCAGCCTTAAAAGAGGTACTTTGTTTTCCCAAAAGCCAGGAATTCCATTCTGATCAAGATCAATCACATGCTGGCTTATCTGCTTAACAATGGAATCCTTAAGTTGGCTGCTTTGCCACAAAAGCAGAACTTTTGTTTGCAATAGAAAACTTTCCCTTTGTTTAAACATGTTCCCAAAACCTATTGAATCTGGTTTCCCGCCTCTTAACCTCAAAATATCTAAGAATGTCTGTCTTTCTATTGTAACGGTCTGTCTGTCTTGGAAAACAGACACCCTATGATCATGGCAATAAACAGGGTAGTTCTCAGCACCGTGTTCCTTTCTTCCAGAAAAATTCCACACCTTAATTGGGTGCTGTCATGCTATTGGCGTGCATGCTTCTCCATATTATATATGGTTCTTGTACGGTGCGTGTAGGGTAATCCTTAGAAGTGTATATTTCTATTCCATAAATCTCATATAAACGCATTTGTTTACAAAATGCATCTCTTGTGGTCACTTGAGGTAGTTTTAAATTTCTTCTCGCTAAGCTTTTGGAGTTTTAAAACAAGGCCATAAAATATGGCACTGCTTTCTTAAAAGGATAAAGATCTACCTACTTTCCAGATACATCAAAATGAACAGAGACTGGGACGCTGAGAGCTTCTGCAAACACCAGAAGACCCTAAACATAAGTGAAAGAGGGGAGTTAATTCAGCTCTCTAAGGGGAGAAGAAGATAATGAATTCCAATGCTTGCCACTTCAGCGTTTATTACTAGATTTAAGGGCTACGTGGAGACATTTGGCCATCCATGGCTGCATATAAAATGCTGGGTTCTGTGAGATGCTGAGCTTTGATACAAGAACAGCATCGAAAGAATATCCGAGTAGCATTTGCTCCTTTATCCCTCCTTTCCTAATGCTGCTGTCCAAATGAGACACTCTAGCAGATATTTATGAAGTACACGCTACAATCAAAACAGTAGAATTAACCATATTACCCGCAGTTCTTTAAGGCAAAATGTGACTTCCGAATCTACTCCGACTTGAAAATATTCAAATTCATCAGGACTGAGATGAATTTCCGTATGCGTTGCCTTTGCAAATTCTGTCGAAATAAGAATGATGCGAGATTAAGAAATGACTTTTAAAAAACACAGGTTTGTTGAGAATTCTTAGAATGGTTAATAAAAATTTGATTAGCATACAACGCAGGGCTGGTGATCATTTCCATCCCAAGTATAGCAACGAGTGAGCCTTCAACTACTACATGCCACAAAATAATATATCTGAAGCCAATGCAAAACCATTCCAAAGAAAATATCACCACAATTAAACTACAGATCGGATTAATATGCTGAATTTAGGTGCAGAAATGGATGTGTATTTGACAGCTTCCTAACTATTACCTATCTATTTGTAGCAAAATTGAGCACCATTATCAGGGTAATTTTGAATGTTTCTTTCATTGTGGCTACTGTTTATATAAGAGTGAATAGTAACAGAGTATATTTCACTATTGGTTTTTTAAAAAGGTTTTTCAGTTCTCTGCTTTTTGAATATTTAGTAGACATTATTTGATTGTATAATATGTCATGGCCATATCTTACAGTAACTTCTTGCGTTCAGGGATATTACAAATTCAAAATTGTATCTTTAATCCCACCACGGAAGCACAATCCTCACCGATTTCGTCCTCTATATAAGTCTTGAAGCAAACTTTCATTGGCGTTACACCTAAAGTTATTTCTTCTTGGTACGTCGGAAAGTGGATCAGCATGTCAGACAGCTGCCTGAAATGTACAAAAACCTGGATATTAATTCAGGTTACAAATTGGGCAGCTCCTATTAAATTCTTTTTCTCTCTCTCTGAATTAATAAGGCCGAGATCCCGTCGGTGACAAACAACCATTCGCATTTCATTCGATAGACACGATCAACCACAACAAAACAAGCAAATTGCTAATGTGCCTATTATGTTACCTGGAGTGGACTTTCAATACATTGGTACACAAATGTTTTGCAAACACAGCTTGAAGAGGTTCACACTCCTGGAAAGCTAAGCTATGAGTTTTCACGACACCTGATGGAAAAGGATATGGTTTGAAATCCAAGTCTACCTGCAGGCTACCCCAAACCAATGTGAAATGAATTGATTAGAGTATTTTTATTTCAGCATGATTAAATAGGAAGTATACTAATATTATCACTAATGGTGTTACCTAGTTTGGGTCATGAAGCGTCTGCAAGAAAACCACCAAGCTCAGAGAGCACCAAGGACCCCCCCCCTTTCAACCCTGAGCTACAAATATTCTCCTTTATCCGAAGTGTGCTAAATGTGTTATCCGCCATGTAAGCTGAGGAGAAAACCATCTGCGCTCAGAAGGTCAAACAAAAATAATTATCCAAAAGCAAGATTTGAGAATGGCCTTGAGAATTTCTCTGCATGAGCCCATCTTCTCCAAAGCAAGAAGTGATGGATGCTGAATTTAGCAGCTGTCCTAGGAACTCACTTAAAAGAACCTTAATAAAATGGTGATTTTTTTTAAATGTACCACCTCTTCATATAGCAAAATCAATCATCTGCTTTTCATAACCTCTGACTATCCAGCTCCATTGTAGACTTGTGCTGATAAAAAGAGGCCATTTGTTGCTCTCTGGTGGACAACATACAACACAGTTTTAATTTTCCACAGCATGCAAACTTAATTAAAAAATATAGTGCCACCTGATCCATCTGTAGCATATTTAATAACTGTAACTGACGCAAACACCGTTTATTGACTTAATCCCAGGGTGTTAAGCTGTAAGTGAGCCATCTTTGTAAGCGACCCTGTTTTTATCTCGAAAGCTTTTCAGAGGATTCAAATCCAGCAACAATTTCATTTCACATGCTCCCTTCGGGCACTCAATTTTTGGGGACAGCGGAGAGACTTCCTTGGAAAATTCCAGAGTCAAAATATCTCCAACCCAAAGCCAAGGCGGGGAGAAGTTCTTTAAATCCTGACCAATAACATTTTTAATGTTGCCTTTCAGGTAATGTAAGACTGACAAGATCACGCACTTACCATGTTTGCAGAATAGCTTAAAAACAATATGGCAATCGTTCACGTCTGTGTAAATGTTGCACTTTTCCACATTTCTTTCCAGTGTGTACAAGCATCGAAATAAAGGCAGAATGGCCTGAAATGAAAAACTGTATTAATGCAGGGATTTCATGAGGAAAAATAATGACTGCAGAATCCTCTCAGTCAAAAAGTATGCAGGACAACTGTATGAATCAGCTTACGTCTTAATTTCTTAGGCATAGTAATTAGTATAGTTTTAGAATTTCATTTTCCCCCGATTACTAATGTTAGAAAATGATATCCCTTTTTTCTCAAGTTTTACCAACTGCAATAAATTCTCCCCCCCCTAAAGAAAAGTACACAATGACCAAAGGTATATTTGAGGTAAAGTATACATTTGATCATACATAGCTTCTCTACGTATTTCACTAAATAGAACTGTATTTTTGTAGCTATGAAACAGCTTTTGGTTCAATTGGTTGAAACTTACTTTGATTATTAATTTACATGCGAATTGAACAGTGTCCCCATTCAGGCTCCGTTCAGTGGCATTTCCATAGGAATAATTTTGGAAGAACGTGGATGAAAAGAAGACACAGGCATAGGCCGATCTAGAACTATTTACCGTCCTCAGGAAAAGCTGTGGACAGGATGAAATTATGTATCTGTATTAACTGTATTGCTCCTAAGTTACAGATAAGCCAAAAAAAAAAAATATGCACAATATGGTAACATTGGAAGGTGCTTGTTTGCTTCAACCTAACTCTTAACAACCCCAAAATCAGCTGTTATCTTTGTTATACTGTGCTAGGATTTTCCAGATGGCGAGAGGAAAAACACTAGATTTTGCAATACCGGTCTCTCGTTACTTAACAGTGGAAATCCTAGCACGTTTTGCACAATTATCCAGTGTGTGTTTTTATATCGCACATCGAATTCTAGGCAACATTTAAGCACAAGTGAGGGAAAGAAAACTGCGTTGTGCGGTTGGTACAAAAGCTCTCATCCAAATGAGGCCCTTCTGAGCAAAACAGGGGCTTTCCTTAATTAACAACGGATGCTTGGGTAGCCGCACCCTGGCCTGGCAATTGACGGTGCATTTCTCTGGAACCCATGACTCAGTTCCAAAGTTGTTTTCTTCTGGATCCAGGATCTACTCACTCCTTTTTCCTTGGGGTCAATCCAAAATTCATCGCTGATTCTCGCAATGGCGTGCAGAGCCCTTCCAAACACTGCGGGGAAGATTTGGGAAGGGGCGTTAATGTTGCACGATGCAAACCATTTTGGAAGGGGACAGGAGAGCGACTTTTAGCTAAACACGTTTGGGACGGCAGCCCAATTGTGCAAGGAACTTCAATGTATTCGGTTGAAGTGCTGCCCGACAAGGAAGCCGACGGGGAATGCCTGATTTCGATTGATTTCTGAATTCAACTCAGCAGAAATTTTGCTCATTTCCATTTATCCCCTTAAAACAGATATAATCTAAATTCATTCCATAATCATGTAATAAAATGTGTCTTCCTTCCACCCACCCACCCCCCACCCCCGATTTTATTAGCATTGCTATCCTTTGGGTTGCACTTTATTCTGATTCTTACACTTACCAATAAATTTAATTGTTGCTAATTTTAATGCTTTGATATTTTATGATTTTATGGAACTGTAAACTGCACCATACAGTTGCTTTGGACAAGGAAATGGGCATTATCAATTTGATAAATAAAAAAATCTCTCTCACACACACATACACAAAATATATATACATCTACATGTACACACACACACACACACACACACTCATATATATTCATGGCTGAGAATTTGGATTTTGGGGGAAACGCAAGATTAAACTGCGTTTTTCCCCCTCTTAAAGCATTGAGGTGCTATACCTCTGACACGGGCGCCCCCAATGACACACTTCATCATGAAAAAAAGGACGACCCCCCCCCAACACGCGTGTCTGGAGAACGTCTGACAAGTCCCCGCCTCAAGAAAAAAGCGGGAAATCTCACCTGGAGGAAATATCGCGAGAACTCACGATATTTGGAGAGTCCTTAGAGAGTAGGAACGATGGGGAAAGGGCCTTTCTTCGGTGGAGCTGTCACTTCCGGATCTTTTGCGATGCCGCCATATGCGGGGCAGTTGACAACCCCGCTCCGTTTAATCACTCTTTCCCAGCCCCGATTACAGTTCCCATCATCCGCCACTTGGCTAAGCGGCGTAGGATGAGGGCGTCCTGAACACTGTCATGCTAAGCCTTTATTTCTTCCACCCTTGCTGGGCTTCCACCCTCCACTCAGCGACCCAACAGCGCCGCTCATGTAGGGTTGCAATCGAAGAACTCTACCAGCCCTGCCTCCTCAGCCTCCAAGTCTGGCCGACAGGCTCCTTCCGCTGTAGTGGGCGCTTTTGCCTCCTTTCGGCTTCCGTAGTCAGCACTTCCGGCCTTCTGGGTTGGGCTCACCGGAAGCGGCGGAAAGAGGGGGGGGTGTCCGAAGGAGCGGCCAAGATGGTGAGTCGTTCTGAGAGGGGGGCGATGAGGAGGGCCCCCCAAAAGGGCCGGGGCTTGGCCTGGAAGCCCAGCCTGGATCTGTCGTGGCCGCGCTGACAGCCCGGGGACCCTCCCGCTGCGTGGGACAACAACTCCCATCATCCCCACCCAGCTGGGAGGGTGGCATTGGTGCTCTTGTTCGGGGGGGGGTTTCCAATCTGGCTTCAGCACCCCAAATTCAGACAGGCCGTAAATTGGTTG
>QLTV01003457.1:1503585-1514037 GCA_003457575.1 Thermophis baileyi
GCGGCTCCCGGCATGCCCCACTTTCCCCGGAAAGTAATGGGGGGCCCTTATTTTCGGGGGGGGGGGCTTATTTCAATGCATGTCCCGAAAAGCCCTGTTGGGCTTATTATCGGGACATGTCTTATTTTCGGGGAAACACGGTAGCTAATAGTTCTAAGGGAGAAAACAGTGATTTCTCTTAATCTTTCTTGGCTAAGCAGATGACAACGCTCTCTAAATAACCCTTTTCCTTAAAAAAAAAACAAAAAAAAAACCCACCTCCGCTTATCTTAATTTTTTTTAAAAAAAAAAATTTCTCCCCCTCTAAACGTACCAGTTAAGCAAATTTAGCTAAAAACCTGTGCAGGCATGGCTACGGCTTTTTTCATTCTGCAGTACCGTGTTTTCCCGAAAATAAGCCCTCCCCGAAAATATTTAAACGCATGCGCAGCCGGTCCCCGCCATTTCCTCTGGTTAGGGTTAGGGAGACAGAGCTGGAAATCAGGTAAGACGGCAAGAGGAGCCCCCGTCTTGCTCCACGCGCCCCAAAATAATAAGACCTCCCCGAAAATAAGGCCAAGCGCTTATTTCGGGGTTCAAAAAAATATAAGGCAGGGTCTTATTTTCGGGAAAACACGTTACTATAGAGTACTCAGTATTTCTTAGCGCTCCATAATTCGTCCCAGGTGGGGTAGGGTGGGGGGAACGCAGAAAAAGAAAGGGCCTTACCATTTTGAACCCCATTAGCTTCTGTAGCAAACCGTTCCAGAGCACAGGGTCGTGCACTTTGTAATTCAAGGAAAGCTCAGCCATCAGTTTGACTGCCTGAAAGTGGAAATTTTTGTGGGAAAGCGCAGGATTGAAAGCAGAGGTGGGTTTCAGCAGGTTCTGACCAGTTCTCGAGAACCGGTAGCAGAAAGTTTGAGAAGTTCAGAGAACCGGCAAATACCACCTCTGACTGGCCCCGCCCCCATCTCTTCTCTGCCTCCCGAGTCCCAGCTGATCGGGAGGAAATGGGGATTTTGTAGTATCCTTCCCCTGCTACGCCCACCAAGCCACACCACACCACACCCACCAAGCCACGCCCACAGAACCGGTAGTAAAAAAAAATTAAACCCCACCACTGATTGAAAGCCTATTCTGCATCCTTCTTCCCCCAACCTTGGCAACTTTAAGCTCTGTGGCCTTCCAACTCCCAGAATTCCCCAGCCGGCATCACCTTGGGTTCATGGCTATGGTTCTTCCACAGCCCTTTAATCATGCCCTCCTTCGGTGCCCTGTGGAAGGATTCATAGGTATAAGGAATATTCAGAACTTCCAGCTGTGCCAGGTAGTTTAAGCATTTCATGAAGTTCCTGTTAGGAAGCAGAAAAACAGGACGTTGCAGGTGTGCTGAGAGAGGAATTATGAGACGCTTTACCTCAGCCAGTTAATGTAAAACGGATCACTCTGATTTCTGCAGAGAGACAGAAGCAAGGAGGAAGAGGCAGAGAAGCAGGGAAAAGTTACAAGCATCTACACAACCGTAGAAGTTGAACCGAGATAGGGAAGGACCAAAATTTGCAACTGGCAGCGTATAAAAGTGATTACCCCTCCTTCATACTGTATGGATGGGCTCCTCTTAAAGTCCATTAAAATATTAAAATTATTTTCCATGATTGGGATCCAGTTGGCTTGGCACCCAACTGGTACTCAAAGAGAATCAGCCTCAACGTTTCTGAGAAGCCTTAGCAACCTTCACTGATTAATTTCCAGGCACAAAACTGAGTTGTTAACGAAAATAAAGATGATAATTCTTCACTGAGCTCCTGGGGGGGCCACAGCTGGAGGCAAAGTAAGGATGGGGAAAGTGTCTATGCCTTCTGGCACGGACATCAGCCCTAACTAGATTTACACGTTGCATTAAATCATAACTCCCTTTATTTATTTATTTAGCGTATGGCATAGAGTACGTGGATAACCGGAATAAAATTATGCGGAAGGAACACCTAATACTGTGGTATGACGGAAATACGTAGTCAATTTTGTAAGGTTCGAGGAATTCAAGAAACTGTTATAGGTTGCATTTTAAAAATACACTGATTCATAAAAACAGAACACATGTTCTATAGATTAATCTCTAGGTCACTTATCCAATTAAGCACGGTATTAATTAGAGCCTCAGTGGCACAGTGGTTAGAGTGCAGTACTGCAGGCTACTTCTGCTGACTTCCGGCTGCCTGTAATTTGGCAGTTCGAATCTCACCAGGCTCAAGGTTGACTCAACCTTCCGTCCTTCCGAGGTGGGTAAAATGAGGAGCCAGATTGTTGGGGTTTGCAAGATGCTGACTCTGTAAACCGCTTAGAGAGGGCTGGAAAGCGGTATATAAGTCCAAGTGCTGTTTCTACTGCTATTGGAGAAAGTCTGTTTTTCCTCCTGTATAAGGTCTCAAGTGGAAGCCAGTCACTATGTGATCCAGGGTCTGATGTGGAGCACCAGGTTACATGCGGGGGAAGATACTCTGCCACATTTAAACAGGTCATAAATTCCCTTTAATATAGTTTAAGGAACTCAGTTACTTAGGTTCTAAGGCTAAGTAGAGTTAGAGCCAACTAGAATTCGTGCCGACAGTTTGTTGCGTACCTAACCAATGCTTCCATTGCCAAACCACGCCCCCCCCCCAAAAAAAACCAAGGTTACAACTGAATTCCCATTCGGTACCTGAGCCTAGCCTAGATGGGGTGGTTTTTTTGGAAAATGCCACCAGGGTGGATTTGATTTAAACCAAGTCGATTTAAATCACAATTAGTAAAAAGGCTTGATTTAAATCAACTCGACTTAAATCATAATTTTTAAAGAGCAACTGTCATCTCTGTCCCGCAGCGGCCCCTCCTCTGACCCGCTGTTGACTCACCCACAGTCCCAATATTGCAGAATATACAGCCTCATGCTACATAACTCAGCTCCATTTCATGCTGAATAAACTAAATTAGGAATGGATCTTAAATAGAAAACTCTCTTCAGATAGATTTTTACTCCAAAAGCATGTTATTAAAATAAATTTGATAAAAATAAAAAAAAAATCTGATTTAAGTCCAACAAATCTGATTTAAATTAAAAAAAATATATCAATATTTTTTTAAAAAAAAAATCATCGATTTTTATCCGCCCTGAATGCCACTAAGCTCACCCCAAATGGGAGATGACCCCTCACCTGACTTGCTTCATGGGGTTTTTGAAGAGCGATTCAATGGCAGCAGGATCCGCCAGGAAGAGCAGACACCGCAGAGCTCGGCTCCGGTGGGCGAAAGTCAGCTGGTTGACCCCTATGGGCTGAAATAAGGGGAGACGATGTGTCTTTTGGGGTTTCATGAAAGCCAACTCTTCAATCAGCCTATGGGGTGGGTGCTTGGGGAGAGAACTGGGTGGGTCAACTTAGGACTTAACGCTTCTCGAATTATATGAAAGCACAACAAAGAATGTTCTTTCTGCGCCAACTCAGGAAGCTCAAACTGCNATAGAGCACTGCACAACAGAACACCTAGACACAAGAACAGTTTTTTCCCGCACGACATCACTCTGCTAAACAAATAATTCCCTCCACCCTGTCACACTATTTACTAAGTCTGCACTACTATTACTCTTCTCATCATTCCCATCACCCATCTCCTCCCACAAATGCCTGTAACTTTGTTGCTTGTATCCTTACGATTTACATTGACTGGTTCCTAATATGATTTGATTGCTTATTTGTCCCCGGACTACCATTAAGTGTTGTACCGTATGATTCTTGACGAACATATCTTTTCTTTTATGTACACTGCGAGCATATGCACCAAGACAAATTCCTTGTGTGTCCAATCACACTTGGCCAATAATTCTATTGTAGTTTGTTCACACTGGCCTTTATGGCTAAAGAGTGGTTTGAACTGTAGACAATATTAGGGCCAGGAAGAACATTTTTTGCCAGGTGCAAATCCTGTCCAGGGTTTATTTTATTTTGACTACTTTTTGTGACGGCAGCCCTTGTGGATTTTAAATTGCATGCACAGTTTTAAATGTTATTGCTAAGGAGGCCTCCATCATACTCCACAGATTTACTGTTAGAATTTCCTTGCAAACTTTGCATGTTCATGGAGAAAATACTATTTCAAAAGATCAATAATTGTTTCTCGACTTTGGCCATTTTAAGAGGGGTGGACTCCCAATTCCCAGAATATTCTTGGAATTGAAGTCCACCCCTCTTAAAATGGCTAAGGTTGAGAAACACTGAATTATAGTATAGGAATTAATTATAATATATAGGAACTTACAGAGGTTGCAGAAACTGCACATTCGTAAAGAATCCTTAACTGATTATCCACTGGGTAAAGTTGAAGAAGGTATATGATTCTGCAGAAACAAAAATCAACATTTTCTTTTCTCAACAATCTTGATGATCATTTTTGCAACCGTCATAAATATGAATTTTGATCATGGGGATGCTGCAACAGTCATAAGTGTGAAAAAGTCAATTTTTTCCCCAGTTCCGTTGTAACTTTGAACGGTCACAAAACAAACTGTTGTAAGTCAAGGACTCCCTGTACTTTACCCAGCTGCATTCTAAAAGACTGGGAATTTGCAGGCTCCGTGCTACCAATTACACTGTTGAAGGGAAACAAACAAACACACACACACACACACACACACACACACGCAACCTTGCGCTAGCCAGCCATAGCTTACCGCTTCAAGTCTTCATCCTCTTGAACATTTTCCGAATCCTCAGAGGCCTCCTTTTAAAATAAAGCAAAAAACAAAACAAAACACAAAACCCTCTGATTTTGGGAAGCTGAATTCTGATAACGAAGTCAATTAAATGAAGGATGTTCTTCCTTGGAAAACTTCCTGTAACTGTCGAATGTAGGAAGCCAGAAGGAGGAACAAGCGACTTTGCTTTCTCTATGCGGGGTCAAAATTCTCTCCCTGAGCATTTGTACGTAAGTTTTCTGATTTAATTTAGCTTTGCTGCATGTTAAAATGCCTTTTCAACGACTTACTCATTCACTTTTATTGTTTCACTGGAGTTTGGGATTTAACGTTTTTGGGCAACTATTGCTATTGGGTAGATGAAAAGCATTGTGATATCATTACTGGACAGGTAGTGACGTTTCCTGCCTGGGTGTGAGCTACAGAATGAAATCAGATCCCTTTTAATAAAACATGTTAGTCTGGAAAGGTGCTAGCAGGCTCCAGAAATTTGCCAGGATGGGATGATGGACATGTTTAGCAAAGGAAAGATGTTCTCAGCAGCTGCTAATCCTGAAGGCCAGAAGGAACTGCCTGTGGTACCACCTCAGAACACCTGGCTAGCCAGACAGAAGAGGCTGAACTTACATCTGTCGGGAGGACGTTTGGACACAGCCATCTCTCCAGCAAAGTGTCCCACATTTTCTTCAGATCCAGGTCATTAATTTGTGCTATTTCTCTAGCAGCAGCGTGGATATCTACCCAGAGAGAAGGGGACAAGTTTGTGAAGGACAAAATCTTCCTTTGGGTCAGACCTGTCCTCCAAGTAAGAAGGATCCTTAACTCCATTTGGGTGAGAAAGGTAAAGTTTACTAGAAGTCAAGTGACTTCCTGTAATTCACTTGACTTCTACTAAAGTTTACCTTTCTCACCCAAAATGGAGTTAAGGATCCTTCTTACTTGGGAGCCTCAAGTTGAGACAGGTCTGACTCTTCGCTCACTTCTACCCTACTACCCTACTCGAAGGCCGTTCTTGCCAAGAGGCCGAGCTTGAGCTCACCCGGATAGTCTCTCCCAGTTGGGTTTTGGATTCTCTCAGCGATGCTGCTGTGCTGATAAAGCAGAAGGATCAGCTTGGCGGGTTTGCCGAGGAGCTTCTGATGGTCCTCCGAGTTCAGTTTCTGGGCTGCCAAAACGGCTTCCGTGGCCGCCTTCTTGTGCTGCCCCTGCAGCTTCTTCAGATGTACCCAGGTCTTCTCACGAGACTCGTCCTTTGAGAAGAAGGCAGAACATTCACTTGCAACCCCTCTGCAGTTGGGACGCCACCTCCCGCTGCCACTGTTCACCTTCGCACCTGCTTTTCGTAGCCATTCAGGTGGAAGAGGCGAGAACAGCCCACCTGTTCAGGAAGGAGCAACCTTTGCTCTGAATCGTCTTCCTCGTTGCTCATGAAACACGGGAAGAGTCTAAAATCACAGGCCCATCTTTGCTCACCCCTTTCCCCCCCGTTATGGGTCTGCAGGAAGAGGCCGCTGGTGTCTCTTAAGCCCCAAATGAAATCCCATGATTGTGGGGCAATTTGTGATCAAACAGGAACTAGCAAAGTGCCTAAAAACGAACTCCCGAATCACCTTGTTGCAAAAGAAGATGGCAGCAAATGAATGACTGCTTAGAGCAGCGGTTCTCAACCTGTGGGTCGCAACCCCTTTGGGGGTCGAACGACCCTTTCACAGGGGTCGCCACGTGCGCTAGCCCGCCATCTTGGTGCACCGTCAGCAGGGGTGAAATGCTCCCAGTTCGGCCATGCCTGCGGGTCGCCGGACAGCCGGTAGCGACGGAAGTGGGAGACTTCGCCCGGACGTCGCCATTTGGGTTCTTTTACCCTCTGCACATGCGCAGAATGCTTTGCGCATGCGCAGAGGGTAAAAGAACCCAAATGGTGGCATCCGGGTGGGTGGGCGGCGCCTCGCGCTACCTTGGTGACCGGCTCTACGGTGACCGACAGGTACGAGCGAACCAGGAGCATTTCATCCCTGCTCATTCCCCAGGTGTGCCTTGTGAAGATGGGTGGGGCACTCTTCTCCCGCGTAGCCTGCTCAGTCTGGGGGTTGCGGCGGCAGGGGGGGTCGCGGGGGCGGCGGGGGGGTCACGGCATTAGAAAGGTTGAGAACCACTGGCTTAGAGCTCTGGTGGAGACTCGCTCTGTAACGCCCCAAGCGTCCGATGAGGGAGGGCTGTGTTTGTGTGTATGTGTGCACAACGGAGGGAGTGCAGCAGAGGTGGGTTCCTCCCGGTTCGGACTGGATTGCCTGAACCGTTAGCAACCCACTGGTTTTGTCACAGATCCGGTTCGGTTGGTGCCGGTCCGTGGGCGCCGCCATCTTTTTTTGGTATTTTTTTGTGAATTTTTTACTGTTCTGCTGCTTAAAAAAGGGCCCGCCCGCCCGCCCCTGGGTTTATACTGACCTTTATTCCTTCGTCCGAAGCACAGCTGATCAGCTCCTCAGCTGTGTTTCGGGCTGATTGCAGCTACTGAGCATGTGCGGAAGCCAAATTAAGTGAGGGAACGTCGCGATGCGAACCGGTGGGGAAGGTAAGTGGAACCCACCCCGGAGTGCAGCAAAGCTTCCGTGGCAAAGGATACGTGCGTTTGGGAGCAGCTGAACTCCCAAAGCAACCCACAGGAGAGGAAGCTAAATTCACCACTACTCCCAGGGAAGGAACCACAAGTTTGCTAGAATTCCCAGCGCCCTGTTCCCACATTGCCTTTTGACCCCAACAGAACAGACTAGGACACTGATAGTTAGCAGTTCATATTATCCATCTCTGTGTGCAATTCTAAGGTGTTGTCTAAAAACATGGAAAGGTTTCTCCGTACCGTTACTGTTGGATTCTTCAGCCATTTTTCTGCTAAGCCAAGGCATATTTTCAAAGTCTGGACCTTGGTGGGCCCTGGAGGTAAAGCAGAGAAAAGAATCACGTCCATAAGTCCACAGTCTCCTCTCTGGGTTTCAACGTCCAGCTTCTCCAGACAGCCCACCAGATGAGGCAAAAGGCTAACATTGCAGGACTCAAGAGATCTGCTATGGACAAGAAGGGTTGGGCTTTCTAAGGATCTATAGTTGAGAGGATGGATCTCATGGGAAGCCAAAAAGTGATTTTGGTTTGGCTCGGTCTGCTGAGGAACTCCTGCCAATGGTAGGTTATTTAGTAAAGAGGAAACCATGGCTTAACCCAGTTTTGAAAGGTAAGGTTTCCCTGTCCACTCGTGTCCAGTTTTAGGGGATGGTGCTTATCTCCATTTCCTGGATGAAGGATCCAGTGTTATCCAAAGACGCTTCCGTGGTCATGTGGCCGGCATGACTATACGCCGAGGCGCACGGAACACTGTTCCCTTCCCACCGAAGTGGTACCTATTTATCTACTTGCTTCCGCATGCTTTCGAACTGCTAGATGGGCAAGAGCTGGAGCAAGGAACGGGAGCTCACCCCATCAAGCGGTGCTTGGGTCTCGCACTTGCCAACCTTCAGGTCGACAAGCCCAGCACCTTAACTGCTAGCCACTCTTAAACCAGCACCTCTCTGGAACCAACCTGTCGGAAGCTCTTGGGCTATCCGGTGGGCTACCGCTGTGGCCCATTCCGGATTAGTGATCGACAGTAAGTAAGACTGGACAGCCTGCATGGTCTCCTCCGTTTTCTTGTCCACTGGCCTCAACTGACCACTGGTGGTTGCTGCTAAAAGCTTTGGCTTCAGCTGTTCTTGGAAAATGTGGTTCACGGCAGAGACGTAGAGGGTATCCAAGCAAATCTGGACAAAAGTAAACAGAGTGGTGAAATGGGCACCTGTAATCAGCACTTGCCCCAAACTTCATATGCAACAAACTTTTTCAGCAAACTTTGTTTTATATCTTTCTGTGACGGACTTAAGCCCCAGTCTCGACTGGAAAGTTTGAGCCAAAGCAGGATTTCCCTACTAAGTTTCTTCAATCAAATCCTTCAATCAAAAGCATCTTTCGCCACCCTTTCATGGAAGCATTTGCGTTTCCTCCTTCAGGGACTTAAAAGAAGAACAAAAGGTAGACCTTCTTACCTTCATGACTTTGCATATCAAAAGCAGCTTCGGGAAGGATTCCTGATTGATTTCTGCAGCTGTGGGGGGGGGGGGGAAATAAATAAAACCAGCGGTGATTTGGGGAAGAAGAGAGCGCTCCAAATGCAGCTCTTAAATCCGAAGACATTTTTTAAAAATCCCTTTATGAATAAGTTTTTTTTACAAAACGCGCGCTCACAAACGATCTTCCAGAAGCACTGCGAAGTTTTAAAGAAGATCAGATGGAAAGGCAGCCGGGTTTGAGCAGCCGGGGACAGGCAAAGCCCCTGATCGAAGAGGAATTGCTGTTCCAGATCACCAGGAGGGGAGACCCTCTTGTAGGATCTCAAGTGTTTTAGGAGCATGTTGGCCTGGGAGGAACAGAGAAAACAATGTGAGTTTCTTCTCTGGGTTTTTTTTTTAGAAGCTATAGATACACAATACAAGCCACTGAATAACATTACACTCAATATTTACACAGCCATTGTAGTGTTCTAATGGAACACACAGACCAGCATTCTTGGGACAAAACATGGTTTTCAGATATTGGCAGACTTACTTGGTAAAGCAGATCAGAAAAGAAGGGAGGGAGGGAGGGAGGACCAGAAGTACACTATATTAACATTGGCTGTAACAATAATTTCTTGCAAGCCGATTGTGCTCCTTATAGTGCAGCAGATTAAAAGAGTGTCTGATTCAGCCTTTCATTATTTCATTATTATTCCACAATGAAGGGTTATTTCATTGCGGAATTTAACCCTAACCCTTCAGCCCCTTTTGCTCAGGGAATGGCTCCTGCACGTTTGCCCCCAAATGCACCTTCCTGACTCCACAGCAGTGTTTCTCCACCTTGGGAACTTGAAGATACGTGGACTTCAACCCCCAGAATTCCCCAGCCAGTCCTGGGATAACAAACCTACCCCTTTCTTACCGTGTTCAGTTGGAAGCCTGTGGCTTGCCCTCCAGCTCTTTCGATCACTGTCAAAAGGCTTTCGATGGTTTCATAGTTATACGGATCCACCTGTTTCCCCAGTCAAAAGCAAAGTAGAATGATCAATAATTTTGCGATTATTCAAGCAGCTCATCCCTTAACTGTGGGTTAGGGGATCCTCTGTCCCACCCACATCAGCACCCCCATCCTCAAGCTCAAAATATATCCCACCTTTCCCCACCTTGGCCTTTATCACCTTTTGTATTAACCGGCTTCGGATAACTATGATTGGGAAATTTTAAACCCCGGCTTAAATCAAACCAGCATTGTTCTTTCCTGCAGAACAACGTTACTTTACGTTACTTTGTGGAGCATTGCGCTGAGGCTGGTCACCAAGCCTGTGGTGCTGCTAAGCAGTGGGATGGTCTCGACCGCTCTGGCCACTGCCAGGACGTGAGGCTCCTTCCCGGCCCCCTGCTCCAATTCTCCTTTATCCCGGCTGGCATCCTGGAACTGGGTTTCAATGTGGACCTGCAGGGCACCATCCGTATCTAACTGGAAGGTTCTGAAAAGCAGAATAGACCAAAAGGGAGAAAAGACTTGGAATGAGAGAAGGGAAGGGAAGGGAAGGAGGGTGGGAGGAAAGAAAGGAAGGAAGGAAAGGGAAAAAGAAAGAAAGAAAGGAAGGCAAAAAACGATCCTCCCAGAGTCAGCAATGGAAGGGAAAGAGAAAGAAGGGGGAG
>QLTV01003457.1:1526203-1537817 GCA_003457575.1 Thermophis baileyi
GGTCTAGGGTCCCCTGCTTGCGCGGGGGGTTTGGACTACATGACCTAGAAGGTCCCTTCCAACTCTGTTAATCTGTCAATCCAAATGGCTTAAATATGGGCTGGATGAGATTGCAGAGCTGCTGGCTTAGTGCCCAGCTCTCGCGAAGAGCCTCTTGGGACCAAGGAAAGGTTCAGAAACACCCTCCTACAAATTTGAGAGAACCACCAGCCTCCAGTATGGAAGACATTCTAGATGCCTTAATAGTCAACTCTAGGACAGAACAAACACACCTGGAAGCCACTTACCTGATGCCTTAACCAGAGATACTGGGCGGAAGAGAGGCTTCCTCCTTTGAGTTGTAAAAGGACGTAGCTGACGACGTTCTTATTGTTGAGAAATTCTAACCACGTCGTTCCACTGGGGAGGAAAACATGCACGATCAACATTCTCTTGTGCCGAGATGTGGAAACCCACGTATGAAAAGGGAGGCCTTGTTTACAACTAGACACACAACCCCACCTGTATTTCTCTGGCCCAAACGCCCCATAAAAGGTAGTCAGTTTCGCTTGCGTTTGCAGCGCCTGGAGAAAAGCAGAAAATCCTTCCACGTTAAAAACACGCGAAAAGCAAAAACACGCGTGAGAAAATTCAGCGGCAGGTCCTGAAATTTTTTTTTTTTTTAAAATGATTTCGGAATGGGAGTTGAGAACACTATGTTGGATCTCAAACTTGGCACAACCAGAAGGAAACCAGAGGTTTATGACGTGGTTGGGTTCTCTTTACCTCTGTAAGGAGTGAGGCAGGATCCACGTTTGTGAAATGGGCAACAGATCCATCTTCCTTCTTTAGGATCTGAAAGGGATCGTGAAAATACTTTATTTCTTGTTTGGTGCCCCAAATCTCAAAAGACCCTGAAAATCCCTGATTTTATGAACGCACCAACCATACACCTACCGTCATCCAAGCATAATTCAGCATTTCCTGAGCTGTTTCGTAGGTCGGCCAAGGAGTATTTATGCAATACTCCACCACAAACGAGTTATCCTACGGAGAAGGAAATTTAAACATTTTTAAAAGGCTGTACCGTACGTCAGTCTCCCCCCCCCTTCTGAATATCTGTATTTCCTATGCACATAGGAAACAGTTACCTTTATTTTATTCAAGGTTTCCTTCGCTTGAAGTACAAGTTTTAGCCAGGCTGACTGATCCCCACTACCAGCAGAAGCCAATCCATCCAAAATAGTGTTCGCCTTCACTTTGTAGACAAGCTGTATTTGTTAAAAGAATTGTGCAGGGTATTAAAAAGTACTTTAGTGGTCCCTTCAAACTATGCCTTTCCCGGTGTTCAGCAAGGACCTCTGTGCTGGCTTAATATCCCCCAAATGGGAGGCTGGTTAGCTTTTTACACCACCTGTTCAGATGTCCCTCACCTGCTGTGACATCACCGCTGATGCCCAATGATGTAAGTTGCACGATTTGCACAATGATGTCACAACATGTATGACATCACTCACCCCCCCCCAAGGAGGATTATTAGCAGTCTATTACCTCAATTTCCAGTCCAAATTGAAGAGCGAAACTCTCAGCCTCGGCAAACTTATGCTTGTGGAGTAAACGGCTTAGTCTAAGGAGAAAAATACCCACTACCAGTCCTTTGACGTCAGCAAGAAAAGGTGTCCTTAGCTCAGCGGTTCTCAGCCTTGGCAAAATCCCGGTGGATGGATTTCAAGTCCCAGAATTTTAGTCAGCAGAGCCAAAAAAAATTGCCAATATGTTCTTTAGCACATCTCTGCCGTTATTTTGATTTGCACGGACAACACCTACCCTGTTTCCCCCCAAAATAAGACATCCCCTGATAATAAGTCCCATCGGGCTTTTGAGTGCATGGCAATAAGGCCAAGCGCTTATTTCAGGGTTCAAAAAAATATAAGACAGGGTCTTATTTTCGGGGAAACACGGGTAACTGTCTGGGAAAAAATTCTGTTTTTCCCCTACAATCTTTGAGCAGGAAATGTTGACTCTCAAACCCAAAGGCTTAGAGATGACTTTCGTGCACGTTCCAGAATAGCTACTTGCTATTCTGCCAAATAAAATGTCCCAGGGCCTTCAATCCAGGGGTGAAATCCAGCAGGTTCTGACAGGTTCTGGAGAACAGGTAGCGGAAATTTTGAGTAGTTCGGAGAACCGGCAAATGCCACCTCTGGCTGGCCCCAGAGTGGGTTGGGAATGGAGATTTTGCAATTTCCTTCCCCCAGGAGTGGGTTGGGAATGGAGATTTTGCAATATCCTTCCCCCAGGAGTGGGTTGGGAATGGGGATTTTGCAGTATCCTTCCCCCAGGAGTGGGGAGGGAATGGGGATTTTGCAGTATCTTTCCCCTGCCACGCCCACCAAGCCACGCCCACAGAACCGGTAGTAAAAAAATTGGATTTCACCACTGCTTCAATCCTATTGACTTCAAAAGGCAGAATGCAGCATGAGTTGGAAGTCTCTCCAAGTGAAGCCAACAGGAGTAAAAAGTTACTTGCTTTTGCTTAATTATGCCCCAAGACCCTCCCCTGATCTTTGGGTGGGGCCAACAGCCAAAATACACCCTCACCTGTTCTCAGGTAAGGCTTCCGTCAAGCTTCTCATTAGCAGAAATGAGACCGGCTCAGCCGAAGATCTAGAAACAAACACTCGGTTAAAAATAGAGCTGTAACGACAATGGGGAAGGCAACCTCCACCCATCTTTATATAATTCAAGAGCAAACTTACTTTTGGTTGTTTTCATACATTCCCTCCATAAAGTAAATTGTATCCTGTGGGATAAAGAAGTCTTAGGAAGCACTTAGTGGTTCCCTTCTGAGTCCCTTTAATTCAATAATCACCAGCTAAGGGGTTGTACCCAATTTCATTGTTTGACTTGAGGTCACCATCTTTCAATTGTGGTTTATTCCCAAATCACCAACACACAAACCGTAGGGCAGCATGAAATGAGAATGCAGAAGACCACAAGCTGGGATTCCTTCCAGATAGACCGATTCGAAAGCAAGCCCATTTGGCTTGGTTAAAAACGGTGGCATTTCCTTTCAAATCCAATGCACATTTCCACAAAGAACTGGTTTCCTGTTCATATTTTCTCACTCAGTATCAAAGATCAGACAGGTGCCTACCGTATTTATGACACTCTGCACCAGTGTGGAAACAGGGGTGACTTCCAGAGCATACAGCTGGTGCATGGCTGGCAGTGAAAAAACCACAATGCTCTTCATCTAACAAAACAGGAAGACCAAAAAGGGGGGGGGGGATCAGTCTTGTTATTAGTCGGAGATCCAGTTTTATAGTCAAAAGTCAACCAGGTTCAACTGAAGACATTTTTAATAAAAAAAATTAGAGGTGAATACCTGTTCAACATGGTCCGGTGTTGTCAGAGCAACCAGCTTAAGATTGGCAGTCCCCAGTCTTGAGAGAGAAGAAAGGAAAGGAAAGGAAAGGAAAGGAAAGGAAAGGAAAGGAAAGGAAAGGAAAGGAAAGGAAAGGAAAGGAAAGGGGGAGGGAGGCGGTCTCTGCTCGGTGGGTCTGGGGGAGAGGAGGGACAGCATTAAGCTGGAGGGAGGGGTGCCAAAGGAGAGGAGAGGAGAGGAAAGGGGAGGAAAGGAAAGGAAAGGAAAGGAGGAATTCAATGACCATCAAATATTTCAAGTTCTTCTGTTTTAAAACTATTTCCTTCTTACTGAGAAGTGATCTCTGTAATGAGCTAAGCCTCCACCCAGGGAAGGCTGACATTTTTTCAGCCTTTAAAAGGGATATGTCACGTGGTGTTTTTTTATTCCTCCCCAGTGAAATTTACGCCCTACACGAGAAAGGAGGCCTAAAGCTCAACTGTTTTGTCCTACATTTTTCACGAGGTGTGCCTTAAGGGAAGACCTTACCCTCCTCCTGCCGAAAAATCCGATTCGGAGTTCAAAAGAAATTCTTCAATGTGAACGGAAGGGCAGTCCCAAGTCAGAGTCAGCGAGTGGAGGTCCCACAAGGACAGCACATCCTACAAAAAAGAAAAAAAAATATCCATTTTAACATTTTACGTGATACGTTAAAGAGTCCTTGTAACAATTAGAGATTGTCCTCACCGTACGGCCAGAATGGAGCCTGGGAAATACTTTTTTTTTTTTTTTTTAATTATCAATGGTTATTAAACCTGGCTTACTGAAGATGTGGGAAAGAGCTCTCCCATCAAGCTATTTCTAAAATAAATGCGAACATACGTGCCTCGTCGTCTAAGACGAACAGCAAGTTCTCCACAACTTTAAGCTTCTTTGCAGCTGGAGAAGAGAATAAACACATCAAAACACAAAAGAGAAATTTCCTACTTAGAAAGCCAAGCATTCGAAAAAAGCAAACGGCAAAGCCCCCCCCCCCCCCCCGAGGACAGCACTGAAAATAACCCTCATGCTAATAGAGAAGAGCTTTAGAAGGATGAGCAAATCTGCCAAAACTTAAAGAAAAAGATTTGGGGCAGACAGGCAAGGAAAGTACTTTGCCAGACTATTAGGAATGAAAGAATATAAATCACAGCTTCCTTATTCTTTCTTTGAAATTCCCAGACTTAAAACAGAATCCCTTCCATGATAATTACATTTTTAAAAAGCCAAAGAAAAATAAACAAAAGTATCAGCATATGATCACCTGCATTACACAGGGAGTCCTCGACTTAAACAACAGTTCGCTTAGCGACCCTTCAAAGTTACAACGGCACTGAAAAAAGGGACTTATGACCATTGTTTACACTGATGACTCATGTTTATGATGGTCGCAGTGTCCCGGGGGGAGGGGGGTCGCGTAATCCCCTTTTACCACTTTCTGACAAGCAAAGTCAACCGGGAAACCGGATTCACTTAACAACCGTGTTAGTAATTTAACAACTGCAGTGATTCACTTAAGAAAAGTGGCAAGAAAAATTGTAAAATGGGGCAAAACTCATGTAACAAATTCCTCACTTAGCAACGGAAATTTTGGGCTCAGTTGTGATGGTAAGTTCAGGACTTACGTGCGTTCATTAACACAAATAAGGCATTTTAGATTATGTTTGTCCTTTGAAATAAGCCCCGAAGACTTTGGGAAACCTAAACAGCCAGGGAAAAACCCGTAAGGCTGCGAACGCCAGAATCCCCTACCTTGAATCAGGCTTGAATCAGCAACATTTTGAATGGAAACCAGCTTTTTATAAGGATTCACTTCCCATACAGACATCGCACAGCTGCCGACCCCCTTTAAGAAAGCCAACATTGATGTTAACCAATAACCAATTTCGTTGCATACATGATGTACAATGACAATAAAGGCTATTATTATATTAGAAACCTTTTGCTACAAGGCAGAAGTTTGCAAATCAAGCCAACTCCTGTTTCATCTCAGGTAAGCATCTAAAAGGCTACCTCCTCGGACCAAGGATCCTCAAGACAGGTAGATCCTGCACAAATCAAAAGTTTTGCCAACTTTTCCTACCCTGAATTCAGGGCTATATGCAGAAATGATCATATCATAATTTCCACGCTTTTGGAAAAAAAGCCAGTTGAAATTGTACCTTAACCCAACATTCAAATAATGTTTGTGTTACCCCTATTATCAGCGCAAAGGTGTTCGCCGTGTCCTTTGTCACAGAAGCAAAGCAGCCAGCAGTGTGATAATCTTCTACTGAAATGAAGCAAGCTTCCACCTGACTTTGTAACTGTTAAGACAAGACAGCCGTTCAGATAGTCTAGCAACAGTAACCCAGACTTTAAGTAAAATCTGGGACAATTAGAACAATTCAAGCACAAAAACCGCAGTTCCTCAAATCATCTATTAGACTTAAATGTGTATTGTTATTTTTGAAGCAAGAGGCATGCTCAGCTGGGCCTAAACAAAGCACGTTTGAGCTTCAGCAGGTACCGTGTGAAAAGAACGCCTCTTAAATTGGCATTGGACATCTGCTGTTTTTATGCATTCCTCTCTTGGCAGCGCCTGGCAAATCTTGCCAGCACAAATCGTTTTTCTATTGTTGCCCCCAGAACAGCCAGAAATAGACCTCACCTTGAAGGAGATATATTATATTTTAAAATGATACAACTGGCTTTCTGCCTCGTGAATAGAAACATCAGTCGGGGAGGCAGAAAAGGGAGGTCTAAATTTGGAAAATGCAGGCATACCTGGCTCTGAGTCCCACTCAGATTTATTTTTTTTTAAAGCAACATTTACAATACTAATAATGATCAAGAGCCTGAGATACCTCCTTGGCAGCATTGATGTCCATTTCGGTAATGGCTGCATAAAGGAAAAACATGTATATTTTATCAGAAATACTTTAGAAAAGCTTTTTATAACGTCCTTTCATCATACATTTGTTCAACATCTCATTTTTCAGAAATACGTATCCCTCGTACAGCAGTGACATGTTGCTCTGTAGCATTTCAGACAGGCCAAGAACAAACAAAACAGGAAAAATACATGCGAAACATAAAAATTGATAGCTGAGACAATGTAGAAGGACCTATGGAAAGTCCCCAACAGCTACCGTTTTCCAAGAAAACTCAGTGACAATTTGGCGCAAATCTGGAAATCACAATTGTGAATTGTGTCCATGGCTATCAAGGTTCACAAAACACCCAGGAAAAACACACAAGGGCTGAATCACACAACAGCTGTGACACAACGGCTAAGGATATATGAACGCAACTGCCACCAGCTATATCTGCAAAATTCAGATATCGGTGTACTTAGAACAGAAAGTACGAAAAGGAAAGTTTCATCTTCTAATGTCCTGTATGGTTGGAATCTACAGAGTCTTGGCTTACCTTTCTGAATGTTGGCAAGTGGAAGATGCATAATACAGAAAAAACCTTTGCTGGTCAGAATAAATGCATGGTAGGTACCTATAAATTAAGCAGAGAACATATCAAGCAGCATTCCCAACCCAGATTACTCCATCTGTGTACTTTTGAGTCAAGGAATACCTAACCTCTAACTATGAACAAGGAATCAAAACAGCTCCACTTTCTCTGAACGCTGAACAAAGGCCAAAAGAATTACATTGGGTATATAAACAGAAACCCAATTTTAAGATTTTGCAGAGGAAACCACAAGGCAGCAAAATGCTCGTGGTCTTCTTTATGGGCCAAATTATGAGTTGCGACCACCGTGACTTACAAAATATACTTTCCAAGGTACCAATCTTACCTTCTACAGACCTGTCCATTTCAAGAATGAGATCCAAAAAGGCCTTTTCATCGAAAGAACTTTGAACTAACGCCTAGACGTGGTTTCACAAAAAGGAAAAAGCATCATTGTAATGACAGCTGGGTGTTGGGAATTAGAGTTAAATAATGATTTCATGTATCCTCGTATACTGATGGAGACTGAACCTTCCAAGGGTATCTGGTTCGGCTTGTATGAAAAAGTGAGAAAAGCTTCAGAGAGGGCACAAATACGAGAGTTCGTATTTTCTATCCCATCGGCACAGGAGTGTGAAGGAAGTAGAAGCCTTTAACTCCATTTTCAAATTAAGCATCACGGCTGTGGTTAAAGTTCATTGTATTTCGGAGAAAGAAGTTTGCTGCAAAATTAGGGACCAACTTTTTCTTATGGTTAATTTTTGTGAAAAACAACACTTTCAGCCTCTTTACAGACATGCTAAAATGGAAACGGGACTCAGGAATGGGTGAGCTCAGAACTTCCTTCCATTGTGCTAAAACTGTAGCTTAGCATTCTGAACCTTTATTTCTCAAATAAAAGAAGCCACATGTTTACAAGAACGGGCAAGAAATAAGCAACCTGCCTTAGTTAGCAGGGTCTGTTTTGAAGATACTTGAATCAGGTGCAAGTTCCCGCTTCTTTCACCCGCGACAAGGAACTGGCCTTCTTGACACAAGCCAACAATGTCCACTTTCGTTTCTGAAAGGTTCGAAAAGCCAGCCACGCATTATTGTGGGTGATGATGAGAACCCCAAAAAGAAAACACTGCAGTACAGTAAATTTAAAAACAACCACAGGATGACTAAAAGATACCCTGGGAAATGGCAAAAGCCATAAACATGCCGTTTCCATGTTATTCAATTTAGGACATTTTTCAGCAGTAATTCTACATCCATCCATCCATCCATCCATCCATCCATCTATCTATCGTATGGCAGATTCATATCATCTCTCAGTAAAAAGGAACACAGGAGCAAAATGCAAAACATGGAATATAAAATCTGAAATCTTAAACAGGAAGATTAGACACATATTTGCAAATATAATTAGAATAGAATAGAACAGAACAGAACAGAACAGAACAGAATAACAGACTTGGAAGGGACCTTGGAGGTCTTCTAGTCCAACCCCTGCTTAGGCAGGAAACCCTACACCACTTCAGAGAAATGGTTATCCAACATCTTCTTAAAAAGTTCCAGTGTTGGAGCATTCACAACTTCTGGAGGCAAATTGTTCCACTGATTAATTGTTCTACTGTAACTGTCAGGAAATTTCTCCTTAGTTCTAGGTTGCTTCTCTCCTTGGTTAGTTTCCACCCATTGCTTCTTGTTCTACCCTCAGGTGCTTTGGAGAATAGCTTGACTCCCTCTTCTTTGTGGCAGCCCCTGAGATATCGGAACACTGCTATCATGTCTCCCCTAGTCCTTCTTTTCATTAAACTAGGCATACCCAGTTCCTGCAACCGTTCTTCATATGTTTTAGCCTCCAGTCCCCTAATAATTTTTTAAATTATTAAATAATTTATATATAATTAAATATAAATTATAAAATAATTTTTTACTTCATCTGCCGCAGAGATCCATAGTTCCTGGCCCCAGCTGGAAACTCACCAAAATGAATAAACATTTGAAGAGACTGATAAATATTGTCAAGTACCACCACCGTCCTGTCAGCCACCAGCACGCAGCCATCACTCAAACTGTAGGCATTTAATTCCGGGTTAGATAAAACCTGAGCAATTAAAAAAAAAAAAAAGTAATGAAAGTCCATGTAGATGGATTGAATAAAAAAAACACACAAGCAACCAATGAGATCTGCACTCTTGGCATATCTGTGTCAACAGATTAAAACAAAAGAATTAGTGCAGCTATCAACAACTAATGCACATTGCAGCTATACATCAATTACAGTCATCAGGTTACAAACATAATGGAGTCTGGAACTTCAAATCTGGGTGGTAAGTCCCCTTCCTCAGGTTGGTCGTAACTTTGAACAGTCGTTAAGTGGCCAGTCATAAGCCGAGGACAACCTGTACTGTTCTATAATAGAGTTGTAGGGCTGTGCGTTTCCTTTTTATAGTTACTAGATCTTTGGATTGAAATTAAAGAGAGACCTCACAGCAGCTTGTGATGGGGTCCTTAAGGCTGTGCTACCTTTTGGGATGAGGTTATTTTCACCAGCGTGTTCATCTGATAGAGAGCACTTCCACATTCTTGCCTGGAACGTATGCTCAGCTGCCCGCTTCCCGTATCGTCACTCATCAGGAGTTCAACGTCGTCCCACATCTTCGGAGGACGACGTTCTGTCCGGCAAAAGTCAGAAGACAAACAATGAGGCCATAATAATTTAATAATAACCAATTTCGTTGTGTATATATGATGTACAATGACAATAAAGGCTTTGAACTTTAATGTGTATTAAAGCAAAGGAAGCTTTTAAATGGAGATCTGGGTTTGCAATGCTGCAGGATCCAACCTGGATCGATCATCGGGACCTGGTGACCCACCCAGATTGAATCCTTCAACGTTATCCTGGGACACGTACTGTATATTTGCCTTCATTCGTGAGTTTGCAACGTCACAGATTTATTCAGGGGAACCTTTCCTCGATGCAGGAAAGTTTGGATTTTTGTCTCCCCCCCCCGCCTCCCCCCCCCCCCGAGTGCCTGAATTTCTAAATCTCATCTCACTTCAAGCAAGCTGTGTGTCCTTTTAAAGCCCACTAAGAAGCATAATCAATATTTTGCACTGATGCTCCAGAGCTCCATTTCTCTAAAAATAATATTTTCCCCTTTCGCCCGCAAATAAGCACCTGCACAAACACTCGAACGGCCACAGGTAATAATGTCATTTTTCTGGATTGCATCTCTCTGATTTAATCATGGATTTTTGCAAAGCCTGTTTAAGTTTTTTTCATAGTGACTTTTGTTTTATATTAAATCAAAGCAAAAGAGAAGTTAGTAAGCAAAACAGACATGCACATCCCAAAATACGGGGTGGGGAGACGAATTTGTGCAACCCCAATGGGATGACCGTTTAGTACTTTTTTTGCAAGGAAGCAGCCAGGCAGATATCCAACAGGTCTCTTCTCTATGCTGGGCAAAGCTTCACCGGGTCAACACCCACCTGTCACTCAGCTCTTACAGGCGTCCGGCAAGACTAGCCCACCGGCGGGTCACATCTACCCACTGACGCCGCTCCCGGCTTGGAAGGAGGCGAGGAAGCCGCGCAGCGACCGAACCGCCGATGTTCAAATAGATCTTTTGGATTTGGCGGGAGTTCTCCTTGCGGTCCGCAGGCGGGGCTTAGCCGGCTACGGCGGTCCGCAAGGGCCAAACTTCCTTATGAGAACGGCGGCCCCAAGCCGGGGAGATAGGAAAATTGTAGAGGTGTCCTTGTCCGTCGTGATTCCATTTGCCTTATGTGAGGGGCGCTTGGGCGCTCTTTCCAGGCTCTCTCCCGGTCATTCGGGTCGCAATTCCTCAAAGGGCAAAACTGAGGAGGATTGGGCGCAACCGAGAAAAATCACTCCGACATATCAAGGGAGGCTATCTTCTCTTTATGAAAGAAAAAGCGATCAGATAATTTTTAAATGTTTAAATGTTACAGCTCCTTATTCGGAGCCCGCCCCGTGTTCTTTGGGGCAGGAGAGCCTTAAAAAAAAAAAGAGCCAAAGCAGGGAAACCACAGCCGCCCCACTCTACAAGGTATATCTCTATGCTCCCCTCGCCCGCGCAGGCGCAGCGGCGCTCTCCTGCCTCCCGCCGCTCTCCCGGCTACATCCGGGCATATCCCAAGCAGGGGGCGGGGCGGGGCGGGGCGGGTTGCGGAGGCGCCGCGGATCGCTCACTGAGGGGCCGAAGCCGCGGAGGAGCCGGGGGTCCCGCTCGGGGCCCGCTCCATCCCCCGCACCCCGGCATGGCGGTGAGGCTCCCCGGACGGCTTCCCGGGCTGGCGGAGGGCGAGGCCCAGGCGGCGGGCGGAGCCGCCTCGGGTGGAAGGCGCCAGACAAGATGGCGCCCGGCCGCCATGATGGGCCTCCGTGAGGGGGGAAGGGGAGGAGGGAGGCGGTACCGCCCCCCCAGCGCGGCTTCTCGAAGCTTCTCCGGCGGCCTCGGGGGGGTCCGGGCCTCGAACCGGGGCGCCGATCTTGGCACCCTCATGGGGAAAAGCGAGTGCCTGCATCCCCACGTTGGGCTGACACGCCTCACACGTGTGGATGGTGCGGGGGAGGACCTTTTTCTGGGGTTAAAGCGGATATAGATGTGTGTGGATGGATAGATACCTAGAGATAGAGAGAGAGATAAAAAAGAAATAGAGACATAAAAGGTAGAGAGATAAAAAAGAAAGATGATAGATAGATAGATAGATAGATAGATAGATAGATAGATAGATAGATAGATAGATAGATAGATAGATAGA
>QLTV01003457.1:1538187-1558254 GCA_003457575.1 Thermophis baileyi
TTTGCAGAAGGAAAAATACCAGTGAAATTTTAGATTTATAGGGTATGGTGCTATATCTGGCATTTTTAAATTCTGCGTATGAATATTTAAAAGCCTTGTGAAAGTGTCTACTAAGGAAAAAAAGGTATACACATCACATATATACATACATATATATATATATAGAGAGAGAGAGAGAGAGAGATAAATAGATAAAAGAGATGTGTATATAGATACACACAAAAATAGATGTGTGTATATGTGTTTGTATGTATATATGTATGTTTATGTTTGTGTATGTAGATATAGATGTATATATACATCTTAAGTATGTATTTACATTTATGCATGGAGCTGAAGCCTTTTTAAAGCAAATTTTATTATAGGATGTAAATGATCAATGTGGAAAGGAACAGTGTGTTTATGGATGCAAAGGCATGGAGTGGGGTGTTTAGGGTTTGTTATGGGATGGGGAGAGGATACCAGACCCATTTGTGGCTCTTTTATAAATATAACTCTAAGAAAAGCTGGCATGCTGGGCACATGTAAACTTTCACATATGGCTGTATATGTGTGGCAGAGATTGGGGTTGCTAAAAAAAAGTGCCAGTAGGACAGTTTGGCTTCTGCCCTCTGTAGCTGTTCCCGATGGAAGAGGAGGAGGCTGAGTGTAAGGCTAGATTAATTGTTTTAAGGTATCTGTTAGTAACCCCGGGGTCTGTCTTCTCAGGGGAAACGAAGGGTGGGAACCCTACCCCTCTTTCCTTTATTTGTTGTGTTTTCCCTTTGACTGTTTTGAGTATAATTTGTGAAAGCTAACTCTTCCTTACAGGGTAACCAAGGTGGGATGAGTAAAACATCAATTTGCAGTTGAATTAATGGCATCAAGTTCCAACAGCTTTCTGGGTGGGCGGTCTATTAACTTCAGAGGGGCTTGTATTTTGAGTAAATATATAGAGTCCTTCGGGAGTTGGGCGGCATACAAATTTTATAAATAAATAAATAAATAAATATTTTAACCTGGACATCAGAGACTTTGGAATAAACACATGATATAGGTTGCATAAAACTAAATGTTTAGGAGCTTATGGCTCCTTAGCATTTATTTAGCAACAAAGTTTTTTTTTATATTTTTATCAATCGGTTGATAATGCCATTGTAATGGTGGGATTCAAATTTTTTTTACCACCGGTTCTGTGGGCGTGGCTTGGTGGGTGTGGCAGGGGAAGGATACTGCAAAATCTCCATTCCCTCCCCACTCCAGGGGAAGGTTACTGCAAAATCCCCATTTCCTCCCGATCAGCTGGGACTCGGGAGGCAGAGAATAGATGGGGGCGGGGCCAGTCAGAGGTGGTATTTACTGGTTCTCCGAACTACTCAAAATTTCCGCTACCGGTTCTCCAGAACTGGTCAGAACCTCTGCATTGTAATGGCATATAATCCTATTCTTAGTTGCCAATGTTAAATGTTGTTTATGACCTGGTTTTAAAGCCCTTGGGGTTGTACAGCTCCAGTTAAGTGCCATACTCTCAGCTGGGGTTTAATTTGTTTGGAATATTCCTAAAATATAAACAGTTTTCATCCCAAGTAAAGCAGTCATAAAATCTTTTGTATTTTTTCTACCTAGTTTTTCACACCTATCTAGTTATTCATTCAGCCTGATAATTATTTAATGACAAAATTGTGTTATTCAATCTTTGCTGCAATAGTCGTGAGGAGGGTAATTTAGTTTCTAGAGAAAGCTGTTAAAAGAGATGTGTACTTTAGTATGAAGGAAGTCAGACATATCGTTTATCGTAGTTAATGTAATATGTGCTGTAGTTTAATTTAAAGAACTTGAGGTAGTGTCCCATGGCTGTAGGAAGATTGTAGACAGTCACTGTACTGCAAATATTAAAAGTTATTTCATTTTAAATTAGGCTAGTGATTCTGAGCGAGAGGCAAATCCTCCAGAGAAATTATCTCCTGAGAGAGAGAAGAAAAAGGAACGATCAGATGCATCCAGTTCACCTAGAACTTCAAAACAGCATTATTCAAGGTCACGTTCCCGATCAAGAGAAAGAAAACGAAAATCCGGTATGTTAAATTTTGCTAGTGGACACACCCTTGTAGTTTAAGGGTTGCCTTAATTAAGGTAGTCATTTGTTACAATCTCTTTGTCACTTTAAAATAAACGTTTCAATTCAAAATGTAACTTTTTGGATTGTAAGTCATAAGTCGTTCAAGATAGAATGGTGAATTGACTAAATAGACCTTAGAATTATGTTGAGCCTTGTATGAGGGAAGGGGCTTGTGAATATTAACAGTGCCAACTATTTCAAATCTGTAAAACAGCTTAAGCATTAATATCATTGGGATTGGAGCTTATGGAGATGGAGATGATTTTTTAAAACTATATTGGATGACTAATGGATGCTTTCTTCTTTAGATAATGACGGGAAAAAATACAGAAGTCGGAGCAGAAGCAAAGAGGTAATTAATACTTTGTAGTGCTTGGGTATTTGTGCAGGACATATTTACAAGTATGTCATAGCATGTATAAATCTTAAAATATAATTGTCTAAATGGTAAGTACAAAAAAAAAAGTAAATTCAGAAAGTGCTTGGAGTGAGAAGCATGAATGAAGCCATCTTTATAACAAAAAGGTAATAGTTGACCAAAAAAAAAAAAAATTCATGTGAAGATTTATTGTGGAAAATACCATGATAAAAATTTTAATATAATTGATTCTCACAGAGCTTCCATTCACCAGAGTTGAGCTAAGCATTTGCAAAATTCTTTGCCCATCTCATTCCACCTCGACCCCAAAGTTTTTGTCACTATTTGGGTGAGGACATAATTGGAGTTCTCCTATGGTGGGGTTTGTCCATACGCCAGGAGTCGCAGAGATGGAAATTAAGGGTTTTGAAGGCAAAGCGAGGGGATGGAGATGAGGAAGCCATTGTAGGAACATTGCTAGGGGAATGACCGGCCTCTGGTGCAGAGGTGGTTTCAGTCCGGGAGCATCAGCAGGAACTGGAACATTCTGCTAGTTAGAGCTTTAGGTGAAATTTCTTTAGGTGGGATCAGAGACTTTCCCCCCCCCCCCCCTCACCCTTTGCAATGGAAGCTCTGTTTAAAAAAAAAGTAGGAGAGTATTTGTGAAATTGACTATATTGTTCAGATCACATGATAACATTTCTATAATAAATCATACTCAGCGTGCTAATGCGCGAAGAGACTGAACTGAAGACGCTCCAGACTCAGATAGCAAAATTATAAGCCTACTTCATGATAAGGTAACTATTAGTCATTCAAACTCATATTTCCCTTGCAAAGAAATTTAAATCAGTTTTATTGGATATAATGATGTTTTTAAAGTACATGCTATATGTTTAGAAGACTATTCCGTTATGTTTTCAAAAAGTATTTCCCTCATAATGTACAAATCATTCAAACTAGTTAAGAACTGTACTGTTTTTGATTTTAAATTCCAGGGGAATAACTCTTGTTAGAATTTGATTTTTCTGTTGATGTTTGACCCAATATTTTTAGGTAATTGTCCTAATTTGTAATGCTTAAGGACTAATTAAGTAAAGGGTTATTCCTAGTTCTCCGAGTAATTTTACATGTTCCAAAAAGGAGGAGGATAGAATAATATGGACATCACACAGTATTGGAAAAACATCCACCACAGTCCATAAAAATACCTCTACCTTGGCAGTTGGGTTTGTTCCATCTTTGTGAGCTTTTCCCATTTTCGGTATGCAACAAGAAGTACACTTTACACTCCTTCTTTAATCTTCAGTGGGTATCCAAATAGTTTCGTATTAAAAATTTAGCCATAAAAGTTAAAATACTAATAATTGTGGTGGCTTAACATTTAGAATAAGATGGTGTAATGAATGAATAAATTAAGTAAATGGTTGAATTATATGTATGTAATATTGGCTTTGAGTGAGGTTACTAGGACCTGGAAGACAAAAAGAACTACATGAAAATGTTGAAAGATTCCCTGTGCAATTGCTTCTAAGTATCACTTCCAGTACAATTTATTAAAAAAAATGTATCTGAGTAGTAAAAGTACAGAAAAGGAAAGTTACAGAGAATCTTTACCCAAATTTTAGAGAACTAAACACTGAATGGTAAAGTGTCTTACAAAGAGCCCAGATTGTTGCAGATTCAAAACATGATCCGGCTTGAACACCGGTTACCTGACAGACAAGGTTTTAGGCTGGGGATCCACTGTTTCACCAAACCTCAGTTTGGCTGTTGTAGGAGGATGGCCTGTAAATCTCCTGCCATGTTGCTGGATGAGCTTTTTAAAGATTTCTCTGGGGTGCCGAGAGAGCAGCGTGTTTTCTTTTGTGGACGAGGCCATCAAACCCTCAGAACAGCTGTTCCGTCTCGTGATGTAAACCTGGCTTGTGGCAGGAGATGTTTTAACATTGTGGAGCAAGATTTAAGTCAAGCAGGAGGGTGGGGGTGGGGGGGGATGGTAGGGTCACCTCTGCAACGTTGCGTAGATGGTGGGGGTGTTAAAGATATCTCAGTTGACTGGGGCCACGCTCCTAAGGTTACTAATGTTGCATCATCACAACGTATCATTCTTGATCTTCTAATGCCCATACTAACTCTTTGTTGCACTATTTTCCTGAAAGAACCAACTTCTTCTTAAAACAGGCACGAAGACATGGGTCCAAAGAGAAGTCCTCCAAGAAGCACAGGCCTGAAGAGCATAACGACAAAGACCACTCTTCAGATAAAGGGAGAGAGAGCCTGAACTCTTCGGAGAATGGCGAGGATCGGCACAAGCGCAAGGAGAGGAAGCCCTCCAGGGGGCGCAGCCATTCAAGGTCTCGTTCGCGGGAAAGGTAGACTCCTAATTCCCTTCCATGTTACTCATTTGGAGAGGATTCGGGAGATGGTTGACCCCGCTCACAAAAGAAGGGGAACCTTGAGTTTGCCTACTTGGTGAACATTTTTATCTTCTAAACTAACGTGCAGTGGTGGTAGAACATTACGTGTCTTTGTAACTGGATTTTGTGGTCACCACAGGTAGTCCTCGACTTAACAACTCACGTAGTGATTACAAGTGCATTGAAAAATGTGACTTACAACCATTGTTCACACCTGGTGACCATTGCAACATCCCCATGGTCACGTGGTTTACATATGGAATGCTTGGCAGTTGACTCACATTTATGACGGTTGCGACATCCTGGGAGGCCACATGATCCCCTTTTGCGGCCTTCTGACAAGCAAAGTCAACGGGGAAGCCAGATTCACTTAACAACCGTGTTGCTAATTTAACAACTGCAGGGATTCACTTACCAAATGTGGCAGAAAAAGTCGTAAAATGGGGTGAAACTCACTTAACAGATTTCTCACTTAGCAACAATAAATGTTGGGCTCAATTGTGATCGTAAGTCGAGGACTACCTGTATTTGTTTCTTCAGCCTAGATCCAAACTCTTATACTTAACTAGATTGGGGATATCTTGGATTGTTTTTTTTATAATAGATACGCCTTGACCTCTGCCACTGATTTTTCTATAGAATGGCAATGCTGACTCGTGTTTCTGCACTCATTCCAGGGGAATATCTGCTAAATAATATAAGCCTAAAAACTTTCTCAATTATCTTTTTTTTAAATATACTCTAAATGACATAATGCAGATAATACTTTTATTTGCCGGTAATTAAACGGAATAGTCAAGCTTGGAAACGTTAACGGGGATTTGGCGTGTGATTCCAGGCGGCACCGTAGTCGAAGCCGCGATAGAAAAAAATCCCGCTCCCGAAGTCGAGAGAAAAAGCGGCGCGTGAGATCCAGATCTCGATCCAAATCCAGACACAGGCATAGGAGTCCCAGCAGGAGCCGGAGCAGGTGTGTTGATGCTTTTTAAACGATAAATGCAGAGGGAGTGATGTTGAATGGGAGAACGTGCTGTTCAGGCTCGTTTGTGGTCTGATAAGTAATTGTGAGGACAGGAAAAATGAAACTGTGGTTCTGAACAGGGAAAGGAAGAAGAGACCCGAAAAACCACGAAGGTTCAGCAGAAGTCACAGCCGAACTCCGAGCCCCCCGCCTTTCAGGGGGCGAAACACAGCGATGGATGCCCAGGAAGCCTTGGCCAGGAGGTACGAGATTCTCCTCCCAAATTTTCACATATTTTGATTGTAGTTTTCTTTGAAATTTTTTCTAAGATGGTTTTCATCACACACACACACACACACACACACACACACACACAATCACTGTGAAACTGGAAGTGGGAAAGTATTTCAGCCCCTTTGTCTTTCTCATCAAACGTATCTGTCAAAATCGAACTAAGAAGCAGCAACAGAAAAGGACTAGGTAATCTTTGACTTGTGTGCAGCTTTTTCAGCTTCTCCTTTGCTGTTTTGTTTCTAAATGAACAGTACAGTACTGAGGTGGGGAAATGAGAAAAAGCCTTTTCATGTCTTTTCTGTCTTTCCTAGGTTGGAAAGAGCAAAAAAATTGCAAGAACAGAGAGAGAAAGAACTGGTTGAGAAGCAGAAGCAACAGGAAATAGTTGCCGGTAATTGAACTTCCCTTTAAAATAAATGGAAATAGTAACACTGCACCACTTTATTTCTTTTTGATCTGTCTCTAGAGACTTAGTTATGTATTTGGACAAAAGCTGGTAAAAACTGTCTACCAAAAGAGATTGTATCAATTTTTATGGCTTGTAAAGCTGGCGTATTAGACGGTGCCTTTTCAAGAATAATATTTTGTTGGTTTCAGCGGCAGCTGCCACCGGCGGGTCAGTCATCAATGTCGCAGCTCTCCTGGCCTCCGGGACACAGGTCACTCCTCAAATAGCCATGGCAGCCCAGATGGCAGCCCTGCAAGCAAAGGCTCTGGCCGAGACAGGAATAGCCGTTCCCAGCTACTACAACCCAGCAGCAGTGAACCCCATGAAGTTTGCCGAGCAAGAAAAGAAGAGGAAAATGCTGTGGCAGGGCAAAAAAGAAGGGGTAATTCTTGCGGCTTTATTTTTGATTGGTTACCCGTGGGGAGTCTGCACAGTAATGTTTTCAGAGGCAGATCACGTTGCCCACATGGTTGGGCAGCTCATGACACTTCAGAGTTTTTGGAATTCTAAGATGGAAATTGCTTTAATGGGCTCATTCGCAGGGCCAGTAATGGCCAGGCCGATACAGTAACTAGATGCTAAATAAGCCCTTGGGGGGGAGGAATCATGAGGGGTTGAATGGGTTAGAGAGGAACGGTGAAAAAAAGAAAACTACCTTTTTGCGTGAGAAATCTTTTTCCAGTTGCTACATGTTGATTTTTCTTTTCTAGGATGAATATACTTCTATATGCAACCTATAAAAACTCACTACTTTATGTTTTTATAGGATAAATCACAATCTGCAGAAATCTGGGAGAAACTGAATTTCGGAAATAAGGACCAAAATGTCAAGTTTAGGAAGTTGATGGGCATTAAGGTAGGTGTTTCTAAAATTAGCTTTGTCTTTACGCCAGAAAGATCAGCATGAAGAGACCTGTGTGGTCTTGGACAAGGCCTACAGGCTGTGAAACAAAACTTTAGAGTGGTCCATGGAGTGAAGTCACATTCTCGAGGTAGCTGGATAAGTTAAGAGAGAAGCTCAAACAGTGGGAAAATACAGATTTGGATTAAAATGATGATCTGGGGATCTGATTCCATTATGTATACATTGCAAGAACCCCACCAACTTTTCAGAGCAGATCTGGAGAACCTCAGGTGGGGAAAGACTGCTTATGCTCCACTACTTGATAACTGGTGAAAATTATGGGAACATTAGTGGAGACTTAACAGCAGAGCTTTGTACCTGAATCTTTGTTGTGTGCTATTGTTAAGCTGGGTGCCGTGTATCGGAGCAGGAGAGTTGAGTTCGGTGACCGTTCGGTTGATGCTTTTCTTCTGTTTCTCCTAGAGCGAGGAGGAAGCTGGGGCTAGCAGTTCAGTGGACGAGGAGAGTTATAAGACTTTGAAACAGCAAGAAGAAGTCTTCCGTAATCTGGACGCACAGTACGAAATGGCCAGGTCACAAACACACACCCAAAGAGGAATGGGGTTGGGCTTTACGTCTTCGATGCGAGGAATGGACGCCGTTTGAGGAAAACGCCTTCGGACAGCTTTGAGACTCCGACCAAGATTCTGTGGTTGAGATGTTGGCTTCCTCGTTCACCGAAAGCTGGCATCCTAGCTTGCATGGGTGTTAACATTGACTTTAATTTATTGACATTACAATTTTTTTGTAAATACCAGATCAGTGATAACTGGTGTTCCATGTTGTAATCAGGTTATTATACTCACTTCCATTATACGCGACAGAGCTCCAGAAGGACGCTTCTACTTCTGTGGTTTTCAAACGGAACAGCCGAGGGCGAACTCGCCACACAGACATTTTGTGTCCACCACCGTCTCTCTCGTGTACTTTTTGTACTTTAAACTTGTACAGTTATTTTCAACTCTTGGAACATAAAACACATCGTGTTGGTGTTAAAAACTAGCAGATCGGGCCCATGGGTACATAAATGCAGTGCAACAACCTGGTTAATAAAACATGTTTTTTTTTCTCAAGTAGTAGTGTATTTAAGTTTAGTGGATAAATTATTTCAAGATTAATTTCACAGAGTATATTTTCTAGATATAAATGCTCATCCCAATACAGGAAAGTAGAAGATAGAATTTAGGTAAGTAGAGTATAAAGAATACTGCAGGTTGTTAGCTATATCAAAATACTACATCCTAATTATGCTCATCTTTTTTATCCAACAATTCTTTCCTCCATAGTCCCTGCTTTAAGTAGTTTTGTTCTGTGAAAGCTCTAATTGAATACTGTAGAGACAAACCCCTCAAAGATACTATGTTTTAATAGAAATTGCCAGATTAGGAAGTATTTAACAGAACGTAAAAAGTGAAATGTAAACTCCCGTACTAATTCTAAATGTAAGGTGAGAGATGGCAGCAGTTGTAGAGGAAAGGACCTCAGATATGTGAGAAAACAGTCTCATAAATAACCAAAATTTGATATTGGCATCACAGATGCCCCGGGTTGTAGTTCTCTGTCCCCATTTTTAATCTGTTATTAAACAGATTTAAGATTGAGAATAATCCATCATATTAAACCTCAATATCTCCCCACACCCAACAGAGGCAGGTTGAGAGTAGGGATGGCGGACGGATTAAAATTCCCAATGTATTTGAGGATCGCAAGTGTTCAGAGTTGCAATTTTATTCGGAATTTGAGGCCGAAAACAAACCAGGAAGCGTGTTCTGTGATTGATGGTATCCGCAGAGGCAGTTTTATATCAAGAGTAGCAGGTACTGATAATATTCCATTAAAGCGTTAAAAATCTATAACATGCATGGTCTGTTCTTAAATAACATTTTCGGACATTTTTGCATGCCTTTCCTGGTGCATCTTAATTGCTGACATCCTGTCCCATCATCCTGGGCTGGAACAAACACCAAGCAGCCACAGCCATTCCCAGCCTCGCAGCGGAAATGCTCCTCCGCTCCCAGCATGCACCGCGCCCCGAGTCCAACTACAACTCCCGGCATCCTCGAGCTCCCTGGAGCCAATAGGCAGCCACCGTAACCGTCGCCCCGTTGCATGCCGGGCGCCGTAGTCTTGCAGCGCTGAGGGGCGGAAAAAGGCCTCGGCCGAAGCCCGAGACTGGGTTGGGCGGCGGATCCCGGTACTGAGCGCCTTCTCCGGGCCTCCCCGCGGCGGTGGCGGTGGCGGCGGCGGCCTTCGCCTCCTTCTCGCCCATCGCGCCTCGCCTCCCGCGCGCCAAGATGGCGGCCGAGGTGGACTTCGGCGACTGCGAGCTCTTCCAGCAGCTGGAGGCCGACGAAGAGGCGCCCGCCCTGGGGCCCGGCCCGGCGGAAGAAGCGACGGAGCTCCGCGAGCGGCTGAGGGACTCCGAGGAGACCGTTAGGCAGCTGCGAGCGGAGAATATCCTGCAGCCGGGCGAGGGCAGCGCCGCCCCGGCTGGAAAGGCCGCCTCCGCCCCGGCTGGGAGCGCCTGACTGGCCGGGCGGGGAGCTGCCGTCCTGGGGGAGAGGGAGGCACTGCTGAGGGTGGGGTCCCGGGGCGGCTTCGCTTCTTCCCCCCTCCCCAATGGGATTTCTTCCCCAAATCCGGATGAAGTACAGGCAGTCCTCGATTTACGACCACAACGGAGCCCAACATTTCAGTTGCTAAGCGAGACATTTGCTGAGAGAGTTTTGCCCCGTTTCACGACCTTTTTTTGCCACAGTTGTTAAGTGAATCACTGCAGTCCTTCAATTAGTCACACGGCTGTTAAGGGAATGGGGCTTCCCCATTGCCTTTGCTGGTCAGAAGGTTGCAAAAGGGCATCACGTGACCCCGGGACGCTGCAGCCGTCATAAGTACAAGCCAGTTGCCAAGTGTCCTAATTTTGATCAGTGGCCACGAGGATGCTGCAAGGGTCGTGGGAAAAACGGTCATAAGTCACTTTTTTCGGTGCTGTTGTAACTTCAAACGGTCACTAAATGAATGGTTGTAAGTCGAGGATTGCCTGTAGATAGGAAAGCCGTTTGGGGGATTTCTGGCTGCTCCCCTCACAGGGTTGTTTGAGGGGGGGGGGAAAGTAGGCAGGTGGATTTGTTTATCAAATGTGTAGACATCCTATCTCACTCCCAGAGCATCCCTGGGTGGGGTACAATTAAAAGCATAACCATGTATACATATTATATCTCAGTAAAAGGCGTATAAAAATATTATAGGAGGCAGTTGAAACGATGGAATAATTTAAAGCTAGATAGGTGGAGGGAAGAGCCTTCAATGGGCTAATTTGTAAAGTAATAATAGTGGGACAACAACAACAGCAACAACAACAATAATAATAATAATAATAATAATAATAATAATAATAATAATAATAAACAACTAATCCCAAGTTTGTGTGGCAAGATCCGGGCAAGTAGCCAGAACTAGGTCTTCAAATTCTTTTCAAAGGCCAGGAGGGTGGGGAATTACGTATTTTCTCTGCCTTGAGTCGTGTAAAAAAAGGTGGGATAAAATAATAATGGAGGAGGACTGGGGAGAGGAGGCTGCAGGGATTCTCCTGGCTTTACTCCCCGTTATCGTGCCGTGCAATTCCTTAATCATTTTCACATCAGGAACTCAGAAGAAAACTGAACATCCTGACTCGGCCAAGGTAGGTTTCACCCTCTCAATTGTTTGCAATGTTTTAGCCAAGCAGAGGGTCTTCAGGTAGATTTGTAATCGTTGGTCAAGGCTATGAAATGCATTGAGAAGAGATTTATATGAGAGATCGAGGGAGGAAACCAGATCTGACCTCTCTCCAAGCTCTCAAAACTATCTTCGTAGTGTAAAAATAACAGAAGGTAAAATAGAAAATGAAATATTTGTAATAATCTGATGAATTGACACTAAAGTTATTCTGTAAGGGTCAGGAAACTACTTTCATATTGTAAAATTAGCTTTATGCTTTCTTTTTTTAGTGGACTAACAGTGGATGACTGTAAACTTGATGGACCTTTGTTACAGATCTTGTTCATGAATAATACTGTTTCAAAGTGAGTACCTTCCTTGTATTGGCCGAGTTCATTTTCAGAATGGTATGCATCTTAGACTAGACTAGACGAATAGAATAGAATAGAATAGAATAGAATAGAATAGAATAGAATAGAATAGAATAGAATAGAATAGAATAGAATAGAATAGAATAATTGTAAGGATACAAGCAACAAGTTACAGTAATACAGTCATACGTGGGAGGAGATGGGTGATAGGAAAGATGAGAAGATTAATAGTAATGCAGACTTAGTGAATAGTTTGACAGTGTTGAGGGAATTATTTGTTTAGCAGAGTGATGGCATGGGGGGAAAAACTGTTCTTGTGTCTAGTTGTTTTGGTGTGCAGTGCTCTATAGCGTCGTTTTGAGGGTAGGAGTTGAAACAATTTATGTCCAGGATGCGAGGGGTCAGTAAATATTTTCACGGCCCTCTTTTTGACTCGTGCAGTATACAGGTCCTCAATGGAAGGCAGGTTGGCAGTAATTGTTTTTTCTGCAGTTCTGATTATCCTCTGAAGTCTGTGTCTGTCTTGTTGGGTTGCAGAATCAAACCAGACAGACTAGAAGACTTGTGCATCTAGATTTACAAGTGTGCTGGATTCCTGCTAAAGGAGATTTTCCATTAGTAGCTGCTACCCATGTTTGGTAGATTTCGTGTTTTTCATTGTTTAAGAAAAAATGGAAGAGACTTTGTAGTAAGTCTTTGCAGTAAAGGAGAGAAGACATTTTAAAAAAAATAGTTTCCATGTATCCAAGGTTTTAAATGTTTGAGATTTGTTTCTATATACAGTATGGAAACAAATCTGAATTTGTTCAATGCTAGCAGGAAGTTTACCAATTTTTTTTTAATTACCTGTATAGCTTTCTCTTTGGGAATTCAATCCACCTATTCTTTTGTACGAGAGAAGTTTACAGCACAAAACATCAGCATTCATTATGTATAATTTCAATATCAGAAATCCTTAGTCTTGTCCTGTTGGCTTTAAAAAACTAAACAGAACAATTGATCCGTTCTATATTTTAATAATCTGTTATATAGGCAATATCATCAAGAAGTAGAAGAATTTGTATCCAGTTTAGTTCAGAAATATGAGGAGCGACGGAGGAGTGAATTGGACAAGGCTTGCTTCAATGTTAAGCCGCAGGTATTTCTCTCTGGATGGGCTTATTCTTTTATAAAGTTCTTTTCATCATGTGCTGATACTGCTGAACTTGATTGAAGAATTGAAGAACATTGATTTAACTTTGTAAACTTGATTTTCATTTTGTTAGCCTTCTAGCTTTGTCCTGGAAGAGGATCATAAAGTAACAAGCTCAAATGTGTCCAAAACAGTCAAAGAGGCTTTTAGCGTAAGTTCCTTTTTGTTTCTGTGTTATGAGTGGTTTGAGTTTTTCTAGTTTATGGCCTTAGGAAATGATTGGTAACTGATAAAAATGACCCATGTAAATTTCATTTTTTGTTGTTCTTAGTCCTATAACTTTGTTTTTCCATTAATTGGTTGAACGTATAAATACTACTTGGGAATCTCCATATTCTCAAGCCATTTATTTAATGTACTTAATTATGTCAGAACTTAATATTTGTGAAATATTTAAGTACATTTTCAGTGTGATGTTTTAGTCTGTTTGAAATACTGACACTTTTTGACTCTTTCTCCAGGTTGTAGGAAGTGTTCTCTATTTTACCAATTTTTGTCTAGATAAACTGGGGCAGCCTATATTAAATGAAAATCCTCAGCTCACAGATGGATGGGAAATACCCAAGTATCCTATTTAGTTAACTGTTGTTCCCTTTTCCTGTCAAGCCTTGCTACTTAACGCAATAAGTCTAAAACAGATTGGGTTCCATTTATATATCTTCAACATCTTAGTGCTCTAAGTCTCTCATCATTGGCTTGAATGAAACGTTTCCACAGGGGGGGGGGATTTCCTGCTCTGATTTAAAATGCTGTCGCACCTTAACGTTGCATTTCTGGAAAGGCAGGGGCTTTGCATTAACAGAATAACAGAGTTGGAAGGGACCTTGGAGGTCTTCTAGTCCAACCCCCTGCTCAGGCAGGAAACCTAGACCATTTCATACAAACGGTTGTCCGATCTCTTCTTAAGAACTTCCAGTGTTGGAGGACTCACAACTTCTGGAGGGAAGCTGTTCCACTGATATAATTGTTCTCACGATCAGGAAATTTCTCCTTAGTTCTAGGTTGCTTCTCTCCTTGATTGGTTTCCATCCATTGATGATCCATTGATCAGACAAAATTTGCAGAGAAAAGAAACATCCATTCTTGAGACTGCTCAGCTTTCAGTCAGGGTTTTATCATAATGTAGCTGATAATAATTCTGATCGTGCCCTGTTCTGAAAAGCAATTTGTGCCTTTTGGGTGGTGGCTAATATTATCTAGGCATACAAACCCTACGATTGCATTTTGCTTGATACGATGGCAATTCCTTATTGAATTCTTAAGATACCAGCAAGTTTTCACGCAGATTCTTTCTCTAGATGGACAAGAGATACAAGTGAAGTCTAAAAGGTTTGTATTTCTTTAAATCTACAAATGTTTCTGGTTTTATTTTAAAAAGTATGTCTTCTGATAGGTTAGTAATAGATAGGATTAGGGAGGGAAGTAAAAAAAAGCCCAGTTTACTTCGTAATGTAAATTATTCAGTTGGACTTTAAATGGCGTAATGGAATATGAGCATATAAAAAAGAAAACGGTTAACATTTGTGTCCTCAAATCTCCACAGAGGTATAAAACAGGAGTTTTGATGGCCACCTGTCTCTTTCAAGAGAATCAGAATCTTAGAAACTCCTGTCCCAGGTGGCCTTTAGAATGCATTTTTTTATCTCCGTTATAGGTTCTGTCTTCCAGCTCAAAACTTTGATAAAATGCTTGTTTTTCTTTGGTTAGCTGTTGAAAAAGCATGGCTGTGAATATTCCTTGGCAGCAATGCAAAAGTTGTGGTGCAACACTTAAAAGCCACACTGTTACTTGCTGCCTGCCTCACAGTCAGCTTAGAATTTGTCCTGGCATCCGGTGCCCGACTATCAGTTATTCATTTGACATCAAATTTTGTTTGTTTGATTGTTCATATATCCAGTGCCATTTCATCGCTGCGCTGGTGTGAGTTTTTCCACCTTTAAAGTTATAATTGGGCATTATTGATTTGCTCCTTTTGTGCTGCTACATCTAACGAGGCACCAAGATTAGAGCAAGTTGGTTTTTTTTAAAGTCACTGAGAGAGAGTCAACAGCTCTAAATGTGTGCCTGTGTGTGTGTGTGTGTTTTTAATAAAGCAGGCCCAAATCTCACTGTTTCAACTGTGGCTCTGAAGATCACCAGATAAAAGATTGCCCACAGGTAAAGACATATTTCAGTCTGTGCTTTCCGCAGCCTTACCGGTGGTGGCTATTGGCGCTTGGTAGCTTCCTGATGGTCTTTGTTTTTCCCTCCTATCTTAATTTTAGCCGCGAAACGCTGCCCGCATAAGCGAAAAAAGAAAAGAGTTTATGGACGCCTGCGGAGAAACAGGCAGCGCAAATTTCCAGCAGAGATATCACGCGGATGAAGTGGAAGAGCGATTTGGATGCTTCAAACCAGGAATAATCAGGTACAAGGTAGACCTCGACTTAACAGCCACAATTGAGCCCACAATTTCAAATTCACAAAAAAGGGACACAAATAAGGAATAACAGATCCAGCGATTTCTTTACCTCACTCTTAACGTGCACGATCTTTGCGTTTTCTCAATCGGCAGTCTGAAACCAAATTGCCAAAACCGTGGCTCAATTTCGTTGTGTTTTTAACCGGACCTCCCTCCCTCCCCACCCACAGCGAGGAACTCCAGGATGCCCTCGGTGTGACCGAGAAGACGCTTCCTCCCTTCATCTATCGCATGCGGCAACTGGGTTATCCGCCAGGCTGGCTGAAAGAGGCAGAAATGGAGAAATCTGGCTTAACGCTCTATGACGGAAAAGGTAAAAGGAAGACTCTCCGTTTGCTTGTACAGCATTCTGGGAGCTGGCCCAACATCTTCAAGTTGCCTAGGTTGAAAAACATGTTCATGTCAAGAGTTGGAAGGGACCTTGGAGGTCTTCCAGTCCAACCCCATGCTCAGGCAGAAACAGTCTACTGCAGTAGACCGTGGCTTAGCGTGACGTGTTGATTGGACAGCCTGAGCATTTTTTCAGCCCAGTTTCAACCCGTGGCTAATTAGCTGGTCAGGGCAGAGATGGGGAGCTTGTTCCTCGGCGCTCTTGTTAGGCCTTGTTCAATTAATTAAAGGTGTCCACGCATTTGTAGCCTTCGGTGTCAAAACGGCCCGAAGCAAGAGAATGTATTTTGCCAGTAATGTCTTCCAGGACTGACGTTGCTTTCTTACAGCGTCGCCCAGCAGTGAAGCAGAGGAGGAATCCCAGCAGCAGATCCCGTGTGTCTCTTACGATCTCTCCAAGTTGATCAACTACCCAGGTTTTAACATGTCCACTCCAAGTGGGGTCACAGATGTAAGTGCCCGTTTCCTTGCTGTTGTCCTGCCCTTCCACCTATGCTGGCTCACATTTACCGCCATTCGCAGTGTACCACAGTCACATAATCACCATTTATAACGTTTTTGGCTGGGAAACTTTTTCAGTTTTTTGCTTTCGTTTTCCAGCAAAAAAAAAAAAAATATCTTTGCAGACAATGGATTCACATAACAACTGCGGCAAGAAAGGCTGTAAAATTGGTCATGTGGTGGCCTGCTTAACAACCTGCACGGTCAAAAGACGAGGAGTATCTGTAGCTCCTATATTGTCTTAAATGCCTTTGGGAAGGACTGCCAGAAAGATAATCTGTGTGTTTATCACAGCAATACCTTTGATTAGAGTTCATTCTTTCTTGCCTCGGTTCTTTTTATTAAAGATAACACAGCAAAGCTCTGTTGCGTGTATATAAATCTTGGACATTTATTCTTTGATTTCCTAATAGTTTCTTTCTTTCCTTTTTTTGTGGGGGAACACAGGAATGGAGGATGTTCGGCTCGGTACCTCTTCAGCCATCCCAGCAGAAAGAAATTTTTGCTCATTATCTTTCCACTTATCATTCGGTGAATATTTTTAAGCACGCTGGTCTATTTCCCCAGAACAAAACCTTCTTTTTTTGGGGGGGGGGAGAGAGGGTTCCCCTCTGGGGTTCTTACTTTCTCTCCTTTGTTTCTGACCCCTCCCTCAGGCCAATCTCAAATCCAGGCACAAAAGGCCTCCCTCTCGTCAGAGCTCCCATCATTCGAAACGGCAGAAAGGAACCAGCGCCGAAGTCTCACCAGCCGACATGGAGATCGACTCTGGTATAACTTTCCTCTTAAAAACCCGTTGCCATTTTAAAATAATTCACCCCCGTTTCACTGTTTTCCTTCAATTCCATGAGCTCCCAGTAGAAACCACCGTCTTTTGTTTGAAGCGCCACCCATCTTAGCTCCGACTTGAGGCAGGCGAGTGATTAAAGACGTTGCTCTTCTCCTCCTTTCAGATCTAGAAATGCCCCATAGCTCTCCCGCTTACGATGGCTTCCACTTCCAACCTCCGTTGCCTCCGGGGTCTCCGCTGACGGCCACTCCCCCCCCTCTGCCACAGGGCACCCCTCCAGGTACTCCCCCCAGCCTGACTCCTCCTCCTCCTCCTCAACCGCTGTCTTGTGTGCCAGCAGCCCAGCCTCGCGACACCCCGCCTTGGATGCCGTCTGCCCCGCGGCCGGAGGATTCTGCCATGGATGAAGACACCTTGACCCTGGAAGAACTGGAGGAGCAGCAGCGGCTGATTTGGGCGGCCCTCGAGCAGGCGGAGAGCGCCAACAGCGACTCGGACCTCCCTGCCGGGACTGCCATGGCCGGCAACTCCGGGACGTCGTCCCCCTGCAGGACGGAGCCCTCCGTTCCCCTGGAGGAAGCGGCCCCCCAACAGCTGGAGGTCTCCAAAGCTGAACCCGATGACAAGCCTGAGCAGATACCCCAGACTACCGAAGAACCTGGTCCTCAACAGGCCATTGAACTGGTGGATTTAACAACCGAGGCGGAAGCCATTCCCACAGACTCTGAAGGCCAAGGCCAAACCTGCTCCTCGGATCCCACCGGCCTCCTGAATCATAGCGACGCTCCCGCGATTCCCAACGCCAGCGAGCCACCCTCCTCCAAACCCCCCGGCCTCGTTCCCGACATGAGCAAGTTTGCCGCTGGGATCACCCCTTTCGAATACGACAACATGTCGGAGTCTACCGGGACTTACCTCCGAATAAGGAGCGCGCTGAAAAAATACCCGAGAAGCCAGCTGAAGAATAAGCAGCCTTCCCTTTAACAGCCCGACTCGGGCCAGGGACAAAAAAAACCAACCAAAATCAGGATTTGGGTGCTTTCCCCTTAAAGCAGGGGTCTCCAACCTTGGCAACTCTAAGACTTGTGGACTTCAACTCCCTGGCTGAGGAATTCTGGGAGTTGAAGTCCACAAGTCTTAGAGTTGCCAAGGTTGGAGACCCCTGCCTTAAAGCACAAATCAAGAGCGGGAGACAGAAAGCGGGTGTTGCGTTCTTCCTGAAACCAAGTAATGATTATTATTTTTTTTTAAAGTCTGGGGGACGGGCTTCCATTTTGACCTCGAACCAGGACTGATACTTCCACAAATACACAAAAGTTTTGTGAATCATCTCCAATCCTGCATTAAAGATACCCCTGAATTTTTTCCCCCCAACTTGGGCTCATCCTTGCTGCTCTCTACCAACCGAGGTTTTTGTCTCCGCCAGACTTGTGCTTTCCATAGGGAGCTGATAGTTCTTAAAGTACATTTACTGTCCGCGGCTTTTGAAAGGACCTCCGTTTCTTAAAAATGCTTCCCCTCAAATTGTTGTGGCGATCCGACGGGGATAATCAGGGATGAATCAACCATTCTCTTTACATCCTTTTTGAAAAGCTTTTTTTAAGTGATTTAAGTGATTTTATTTTTTTATTTTTAAAAACCCGACACCAGCTTTTTGTTTCGGTAACATCGTCATCTTTGAACTTGCTGTACATATATTTGTGCTTGTGTACAGGGGTTTAATAAAAAGATTTTTTTCATAAGTTTGTGTACGTATGTAAGCCTTGAGACGAGCTTTAGGAAACCTATTCCTGGAAAATCAAACTTCCAGCTTTATTGAGGATAAGTATTGTGTTCTTTGTGCTATTTTTTCCCCCCTCCGTGCCTTTTTAAGGGAGTTACTGCAAAGGAAATTTTGCAGTCAAAAATATTGACAGAAAGCCATAAATAACACTCCCTGATTTAATCCTGCATGCATGGAAGAATTAGCTGTTTGAATAAACAGAGTAGTAGTTTCCAGTGTTTGTTTCATCACAGGTTTCTTGCAAGATATTTAGATGGCTTTCTCTCCATTCTCCCAAATGTGTTTAGGTCCAGAAAAAGGTGTGTATAATTATTCTTTCCCCCTCCCCCTCTAACCTTGGGTGACCCTGCTCCTGATACCCAGTGACCCCATACGATACCTATGAATTCTCTCCCGTCCTTGAAGACCTGATAATCCAAAACAGGCCCCGTGGTTTGGGGGGGGGGGAATAAGTTCACAACCTCACTTTCCAGCGATGAATGTCTTGATGTACAAAGCCATGCCAAATATTTTTATTGTGGATTCAAATGTGTGGTTTTAATGAAACGTTCAAGGCTGGTAGGGTGGAGTTAAAGCAAAGCACGTCGTCCTCAAGGTGTGGCTGGCTTTAATGACCGAAGTTTTTAATTGAGTGGATGGGTTTGAGCTTCGTTCAAACTCGCCCAGCCTGCGACTGGCTTGCCTGGACAGGAGAACGCCTGGGCTGTTCACGCCTCTCTTTGAGGTTTATTTTGTTTTCTACCTTTATTGAGAACGCTGTCTCCTTTTCGTCAAATTTGTACAAGGAGAGTCTCCAAACCAAATGGCCACCTAGTCCAGGGCTCTCCAAACTTGGCGACTTTAAGACTTGTGGACTTCAACTCCCAGAATTCCCCAGCCAGCATGGCTCCTGCCCAAATTGGAGGTTGGGGGGAAACCTGGGGAAAATCAGGCCTCTCCAGGAGGGAAGAAGACTTAATGGGAGAGGAAGAAAAAAGAGGAGGAGGAAGGGAAGCAGAAGAGGAAGGAAAAAAGCGAAAGAAAGAACAGTTGGAAGGGACCTTGTAAGTCATCTAGTCTAACCCTCTGCCCAAGCAGGAGACCCTGCCTACACCATTTCTGACAGATGGCAGTCCAGTCTCTTCTTGAAAGCTTCCAGTGATGAAGCTCTCACACCTTCTGAAGGCAAGCTGTTGGAAGGAAGGAAGGAAGGAAAAGAAAAAGGAAAGAAAGAAAGAAAAAAAGAGGGAGGGAAGGAAAAGAAAGGGTGGGAGAAGAGGAAATGGGCGAAGAAGAGGAGGAGAGGAAGGAGGAAGAGAGGAGGAGGAGGAGGGAAGGCAAGAGGGAGGAACGGGAGGAGGGCGAAAGGGGAAGAGGGAAGAAGGGGCGGCAGGCTGCCTCCCTCCGCCCGCCCTTCC
>QLTV01003457.1:1558475-1576669 GCA_003457575.1 Thermophis baileyi
CTCGGGCGGGGGGCGAGCGGGGGCCTTTCGGAGGCGGGCGGCGCCCCCTCCCCAATTCCTGGGCCCTGCAGCCCCCTCCCCACTTTGGGGGCTCCTTCCCTCCCCCCCTTTGTTTCTGAGGGGGTGGGCTGGGTTTGGGGCTGTGGAAGACATCTGGATCCCGGCCTCCCCGCCTCGTTTGAAAAGGGGCTGGAGACGGGGGTCTTTCCTTTTGGGGTGCAGGACCCCTCTTACCCCCCTCCTTGGAGAGGAGCTGCTGGGCCCAGAATATGGGGGGGGGGCGGCAGCCAGGACAATGGGGCCTGCATTGGATAGAGGGGGGGGCCTGAGGAAGCCCAGGGTTTGCTGGCAATTGTTCATTTATGGTTAATTTGGGGAGGGGGGGACACGTTTACCGAAGGGAATTGGGGTGAAAAAGGCAGAGAACATATTATTCTTTCCCCAAATTTGCTATAGCTGCCCCCCCCCCAGATGGGGTGTGTGTGAGAAAGACAAGCTCTGGTTTTAGGAAGGGTTTCGTTTTGGGGTGTCTGGGAGGGTGTGAAGATTTGCCACTGCCCCCCTCTTCCTTGGGGAGACTTCCCCCATCTGGTGTGTGTAAAGAGAGTGAGGGGATCTTATGGATGTGAGGATTCTGGCTTTGTCGCTTTTGGGGGGGCTTGTGAGTTGCCCCGAGTTCTGCTCCCCCCAAATGGGCGCCCTGTGAATCTTTTCAATCGGGAAATAACATTAAAATGGGGTGTCTGGTGGTCCCTTTTGAGATCAACCGGTTGTCTGAAAAGGGGTCACTAGATTTCTCCGGCTTTGTCCTAATCCAGCCTTTCTCAACTTTGGCAAGTTGAAGAGGGCTGGACTTCAACTCCCAGAATTCCCATGGCTGACTGGGGATTCTGGGAGTTGAAGTCCACTCCTCTGGGAAGCAAGACCTGTTGGGACCCCCGGGCTAAATTAGGGGCATCCAGAAGGCAAATGGAGGGGGGCATTGCGGGTGGAGAAGCCGGAGGGGTGCAAATCAGGGAGGCGCAGGCAGAGTCCCAAGGGGTCCCATTGGGGTGTAGGGCAAAAGAAAAAACTGGGGTCCCTACAATGTTTAATCTACCCCCTTGATTTGTGGGAAGTTTGTGCTGGGTCTTCGGATCTGCTGCCACATAGGATGATATCTGTGCTGGAAGGAAAAGAAAAAAGAAAAGAAAAGGAAGGGAAGGGAAGAAAGGAAAAAATAAGGGGGAGGGAGGGAACGAAAGAAGGGGAGGAAGAGGAAGGGAGGAAGGAGTAAGAGGGAAGAAAGGAAGAAAAAATAAGAGGGAGGGAGGGAGAGGAAGAAAGGAGGGAAGGAAGAGGGAAAGAAAGAAAAAATAAGGGAGGGAAGGAAGGAACAGGAGGAATGAAGGAATAAGGGAAGAAAGGAAGAAAAATGAAGGAAGGAAGGAATAAGGGAAGAAAGGAAGAAAAAAATGAGAGGAGGAAGGAAGGAAGAAAAAATAAAGGAGGGAAGGAAGGAAGGAAGGAGAAACCACAGAGAGAGCCCCCCACTGCTGTGCCATCAGCCCCCAGGTCCTTTTTTCCCCGGCCTTGGCCTGGCCAGCTCCTCGGGGTCAGACGGAGCTCCATCTGAAGGGGGGGGGGGGGATGCCGCAATCAACTGGTGTGCGAGTTCTCGCATGACATCAGTTGGGGGGGGTGGAAGACTCATTGGCCGAAGGCGGCAGGCGAAAGGCTGACTGACTTCCTGCCACGAGGGTTTAAAAGGTTGATTTGGGACATCCTTGTCCAGAACGGCCAGAATTTGGAGGAGGGGGACCCCAGGTAGAGGATACCGAATTGCATGCCTTGATTTGCCGGTTGCTTAAATGCGAAAACGCATTTTTTGTGTTGTGTTTCAGGGACTTTTTCTTGTGTGACTTCACTTTATTCTGTCACTCTGGGAGACAGACAGATACGGTTTTCACTGATATATTTTGCAACGGAGGATGAAATCATTCTCTTTGTGTTCAGTAGAAGCTGGTTTATTGTGTTGTTTTGTTTTCTACAGCTCCTTTGGACTTTGTACATTAGTAAAAATTAGGAAAGGATAGCTTTCTTTTTTTGTTTTCAGCAAAGTAGATTTTGTCTCTTCTAAAGCATAAGGGTGCATTTTGTGTGGGAGGTAAATATGACCAAAAGCTATAGGATAGCCTCGTAAATAATATTTAGGCTCTTGAGATAAGAATCCAAAAATAGTGAAATTTTAAGGAATATAAGCAGAGAAATTGATTTTGCAGTAAATAAAAACAGGCAAAGCAATTCCTGTGTTGTATTATATCATCTTTTAACCTCCTAGATCTAGAGAGAGATTTATAACGCTAAGTGTGCATGTATGTTTGTGTGAGATGCTATAAAAGGAACACGTTTGTTTCCTGTTGCACTTTGAAATGGAGGTACCCATTATCAGTGTTGTACCAGAATTCAAAAAAAAATGTTGGGGTTTATCTGGCCTTTGTAATTTTGGGAGGGGGAGGCGATATCTTTAGCTCTGCAAGAGAGAGAAGGCATGAGAAATTTAATTTTCCTAAGGGAAGTTAAGTAAGAAACAGTCTAAATAAAATTAAGTGTCTGGAAAGCTGCAATTAACCTTGTAGTTGAACTGTTTTAAGGTTTTGCATTTAACATCAACCATTTTGGATGACAAAGAATTACCAGAAATATTCTCATTTTTTCCCCTAGTCTACTAAGGAAACGTGTTACACTTTCACGCTTGCGGTATTCCTATCTTAGTGGGATGAGTGTCTTCATAAAACCGAAGAGTTTCCTAAATAAGTGGAGTTGTTTTGCACCAACGAAGTAGAATCGTAGCTTTAAAAAATGCTAGATTGGATTCTGCGGGGTGAGGCTAGATCTGAGCTCCCGATGCAGAGGCAACTCCACGCCCGTCTTCATTAGCGTCGATGAAATCAAAATACAGGTTTTGTAACTCACGACGTTGCCATTATGAAACGCAACTGGAGGTGGTGGCAGTGAAGGTATTTCTGCCCCGTGATTCATGGTTTTATTGCGTTGCCTCTTTTGCAGCAAAACATTATCAGCACAGGCAGAGTTGTCCTGATTCCCTAATGCAGGTAGTCCTCGACTTACGATCGCGAGGGGGCCAGAATTTCCACTGCTACTGAAGGCAGTTGTTAAGTGAGTTTTGCCTGATTTTGCCACGGTACTTAAGCGAAACACCACGGTTGCTTACTGAATCATAAATATATGACGGTTGCCAAACGCCTGGATTTTGACCGTCAGAATGCTGCGATGGTTGTAAGTCTGAGGACCAGTCATAACTTTTTTCAGTGCTGTTGTAACTTCAAACAGTTGTTAAACGAATAGTTGTGAGCCAGAATCTTTACCTCTGTCTAAAGATAGGCAGTTTTGCAATGGTGCATTGTTTTATTACAATCTCCTAGCCAAGATGATCTTATAATACAGGTAGCTCCTCGACTTACGACCGCAATTGAGCCCAACGTTTCTGTTGCTAAGTGAGACATGTGTTAAGTGAGCCTTGTCCCCATTTTACGGTCTTTCTTGCCACAGGTGTGTAAGTGAATCACTGCAGTCGTTAAATTGGTAAGATGTTTGTTAGGAGAATCCAGCTTCCCCACGGACTTGGCTTGTCAGAAGGTTGCAAAAGGGGATTTGACGTGACCCCGGAACACTGCAGCCGTCGTAAATGCGAGTCAGTCGCCCAGCGTCTGAATTTTGATCACGTGGACATGGGGATGTTGCTAAGGTTGTAAGGGTAAAAAACGGTTGTAAGTTGCTTTTTTCAGTGCTGTTCTAACTTTGAACCGTCACTGAATGAACTGTTGTAAGTCAAGGACTACCTGTAAAGGTGGCAAGTGAACTTAATTAGATGTTCCTTGTACCTGGAATGCCTCCTTAGGAAGCTGCAGGACTCCCACATTCTTTGCAAAAATCCCAGCAAGCATCAGATACCGGGAGGGACGCTAATCAGTTGCCCTTGTTTTGCATTTAGGAGGAATTTTTAAAGATTCTTAACTCCTTAGAAGTTCGCTTACCTGGAAAGGTGCTTTTAAAAAAACCCACATCTCCCACTTCCTTGCATTCAAACTTCAGAGGTATTCATTTACATGCTTTTTTTTTTTTTTTTTGAAAGAGTTCAAGCAGAGTTTTGCAGAAAAAAGGCTTACACGCTGTCTAAGTTATGTCAGGAGAAGCAATTGAGGGTGTATCCACGATTGTGTCTCCTGACCTGTTTCTTCCTTGCTTGGGACTGGCAGAAGAAAATCTCATTCCCCCCCCCCCCCCCCCCCCCCCCCCCCACCTCGCTCTGCCTGCTTGTCAAGTTTCTCGAACCCTACTTGATAAAATGATAAAATTCACAGAGGGTTTGGAGACAGATTCTTTCTGAGCTCCTACTCAAAAGTTTATCTCCTCCTTGGTTCAGTTGCAGTTCTGGAAATTGGCACAGGAAAGGCACGCGGTTCTGCCTTGGGTGACACCTTTGGCGTTCCTGACCTTTGGAATTGCGGTCGGTTTAACTGGTGGTTTTTTTTTTTTTTAACGGGCTGGGCCTTGGACGGGAGCTTTTTGGTATTCCGACGCAATGCCTGTTCATAGGACGTTGGCGACGATCTGGGTTTGCTGCAGCCTATTTTTTTCACCAGTTGGAAAACAGAAAGGAAAGAGCTGCGAAGTTCCATTCTTGGCTTCCCCCTCTGAAAGAGCAAACATTTTGGGAGCCTGACTTATTCTCGGACTTTTTCTCCTCATCCGTTTCAGAGCAGAACAGAAGGAATCCTAAGAAGGCAGGTAGATGGATTTCTGGCTCATGACATTTTTTTTCCCCTTCCTTTTCTTTACTTTTGTCAAGTCTAGTGAAAAGAAGGACTAGGGGAGACATGATAGCAGCCTTCCAATATTTGAAGGGCTGCCCCAAAGAAGAAGCGGAGGTCAAGCTATTCTCCAAAGCACCTGAAGGCAGGACAGGAAGCAACGGATGGAAGATTGCAAATCACTGCAAGATTGCAAGTGGAACGATGGTCAACTTACGACAGTTCATTTAGTGACGGTTCAAAGTTACAACAGCCCTGGCGGGGGGGGAAATGACTTATTGCCATTTTTCACACGACCAAGGCAGCCTCCCCACGGTCACGGGATGATCAAAATTCAGACGCTTGGCAAATGACTCATCTTTATGACGGTCGCAGCGTCCCAGGGTCATGCGATCCCCTTTTGCGACGTTCTGACAAGCAAAGTCAAAGGGGAAGCCAGATGCAATGAACAACCGTGTTACTAACTTAACAACGGCAGGGATTTAACAACGGTGGCAAGAAAAGTCGTAAAACGGGGCAAAATTCACTTCGCAAGCAGCAGGAATTTTGAACTCTGTTGTGGTCATAAGACGAGGACTTCCTCTACTGCTTTGTAGTTATAACGAAGTATTAAGCTAAAGTATTTGAGGATGTGAGAAAACCATGCCATCACTGATAAACATTAAATAGATCTAGACAAATGGATTCAAAGTGTTAGCACCTCACACCTTAATTCCCTAGACTTCAACCTGTTATTCTGTTTTCTCTGTTAATTAAAAGTGGGATTTCCCCCCCCCTCCAATTTGTCAGTTACTCTTTTGAAATAGCGTCTGCATTCACGCGCAAAATTAGCACATTGTTTTATTATTATATGAGAAGCCGTTCTCAAACCCTGATTTATTGTCTGGTATCTCTGGACGCTTTGGAACCTGTTTATCGAAATATTCCAGCGGATTGTCTCCGATGGTCCGTCAAACTCCTGCTTGTCTATTTTTAAAAAGGCTCCAGGAGAACAAGAGTTGTGTAAAAACAAGCTGTATTTTTCTATTAATAGCAAGCTGGGTGAGATATAGCCTCAGAGAAGTCAAAGTCAGTCCAGATGCTTGGGGTGAGTTTTTTGTTGCTGTTATTGTTATGCTCGGAGGTGCATATAGAAATTTGCTTTCCCCCCCCCCTTCAAAAGAAAGAAACGACTAGCTAAAGACTTAAGCTTTGCCAGAAAAAGGACTCTTGCCATTAACCTGTTGCTGTAGCAACAGTTAGAATCTATTTCGGGGCTGATTTGCTAAAGCCAAAAATTAAAATGGTGATTTAAAGCGGGGGGGGGTCTCCAAACTTGGGCACTTTAAGACTTGTGGACTTCAACTCCCAGAATTCCCCAGCCAGCTGTGCTGGCTGGGGAATTCTGGGATTTGAAGTCCACAAGTCTTAAAGTGGCCAGGTTTGGAGACCCCTGATTTAAAGAATAGAAATGGGGCCCCATGAAAGAACAGCTGCTTAATCAATTTCGATTAATCAACCAATTGTTTAGCAGTCAAGCAAAATGGACCCACCTCTTCCGATCCAGTTCTTTGTGGTATTCCCATCCTCAATGGTATCTTGCCTTCCTTCAGGTATATACTTCCCTTGTGTGAAGGTCTCTGAATCCCTGAGGGATGGGTTTCCAGAGAGAATTCCCAGTTACGAATGGTGGTCTCGGCATGTCAGGTGCCAAGAGCTACTGATGAATAACAAAAATTAGTAACTTGACTATCTATCACCTAAATTACAAGAATCTGCTTGTGTTCCCCTGGGAACAACCAGAGAAGGCTTCATGATCTTGCGCGAGATCCATGTCATTTGTGGCTGCGCAGCGATGCTAAGCTAAGCCCTTGCTTGACTCCTCCTTCCAGCCTAGCAGGCAGTTTCCCAACACAACACTTCTGAGTGTCTCCAGTTAAGGTCAGGGTTAACCCCTCCTCTCTTTGCTTGCCTTAGACCTCAATCCCCGAGACCACCCCTTTCTTCTTTGCTTCAAGACATATCTCCAAACTCAACTCTTGGACGAAGTTGGCACTGTCTACTAAAGCTAAGCTTAGAATAAGGTAAAGGTTCCCCCGCACATGCGTGCTAGTCGTTTCCGGCTCTAGGGGGCGGTGCTCATCTCCGTTTCTAAGCCGAAGAGCCAGCGCTGTCCAAAGACGTCTCCGTGGTCATGTGGCCGGCATGACTCAATGCCGAAGGCGCACGGAGCGCTGTTACCTTCCCACCAAAGGTGGTCCCTATTTTCCTACTTGCATTTTTTACGTGCTTTCGAACTGCTAGGTTGGCAGAAGCTGGGACAAGTAACGGGAGCTCACCCTGTTATGCGGCGCTAGGGATTCGAACCGCTGAACTGCCGACCTTCAGATCGACAAGCTCAGCGTCCCAAGCTTAGAATACTTGTAGTTTAATTGAAATATGTCCCTCGTTACTCTTGTTTCTGTTTCCTCCTCTCACTTTGCCATTCCTGGCAATAATAGAGGAACTAAGTTTGTTTCTGTTCTCCTTTGATGGTATGGAAGACAAGCATCCATCAGGAACCTTCCATTCTTCCGAGGGATGCGGTTAACAAAGCCAGTTGTGTTGTGTGGCAGTGCCCGTCTCTCTGTGGTGGCATTCCAAGGGACGTGGTGGGCGTTCCTGAATGCTTGGTGGATGATGTCAGAACCAGTGATGTCATAATACAAAAGGGAGGAAGGGGGAAAGAATCAGGCTGAACTGTGCATTGTGGTGTTATTAATTAAAGAGCGCCAGCTAAGGGAATTCTAGGTTGCGCCCATCAAAGCCCTCCTGAACCATTCAAGAATCCAATTTCCTGGAGGTCTTCTTAGTTGTTAACGCTGCCCTACATATCAATGCTGGAAGAACGTCTTCATGGTTGAGGCAGGTAATGTTCAGAGCTATCCGATCTTTACTTAGGCTTTGAGAGGAGGTTCTTGGACATCTGCAAGTCCTTGACTTACAACAGTTCGTTCAGTGACCATTCAACATTACAACAGCACTGAATAAAAGTGACTTAGGACCAGTTTTCACACTTTTTACAACTGTTGTAGCCTCCCCGTGGTCACGTGATCGAAATTCAGACATTTGGCTACTGACTCGTCTTTATGATGGTCGCAGGGTCACACGATCCCCTTTTGCAACCTTCTGACAAGCAAAATCAATGGGGAAAACCGGATTCACAATCTGACTTAATTTAACTGCAGTGATTCACTTAACAACTGTGTCAAGAAAGGTCGTAAAATGGAGCAAACTCACTTGTTTCACTTAGCGACAAAAAATTTGGGCTCAGTTGTGATTGTAAGTCGAGGACTCCCTGTATTGGTTGACACACGGTTTCCACAAAATGTAATCTTGGGCTCAGAATCTGGAGATGGTCACTTTTCAGTTGGATGAAGAGGTCAGAGGTCAACCTCACCACCACCCCCAAAGATGCTGAACTCACCTTGTAACGGTCTGTGATTGCACAATTCTTCGTTCTTGCCTTGCTTCTGAATGTTGGATGGTTGGCCTGCTTCATGGACCAGGCCCACAAGCTTCTGGATAACCTGGCCAGATCTTTGGAAGCCTGGTTACAAAATCGCTCCCAGGACACTCTCCCAAATTTCAGAAAAGGCAAGGATGTATGTATATAGGAAGAAGGAAGGAAGCATATACCTGGGCTGAAATAAATGAGAAGTATCTCTCCCTAACACAGCGGTTCTCAACCTGTGGGTCGCGACCCCTTTGGGGGTCAAACGACCATTTCACAGGGGTCGCCGCGCGCGTTAGCCCGCCATCTTGGTGCCACTGTCACTGCAGGGGTAAAAAGGTCCCGGTTCGGCCGTGCCTGCGGGTTGCCGTCAGCTGGTAGCCCGGACGCCACCATTTGGGTTCTTCTACCCTCTGCGCATGCGCAGAATGCTTTGCGCATGCGCAGAGGGTAAAAGGACCCAAATGGCGGCATCCGGGCGAAGTCTCCCGCTTCCGACACTATCAGCTGTCCGGCAACTCGCAGGCAAGCCTGAACCCGGAACATTTCGCCCCTGGTGCCNGGCGGCGGGGGGGGCGCGGCGGCGGAGAGGGGGTTGCGGGGGGGTCATGCCATTAGAAAGGTTGAGAACCACTGCCCTAACAGATGTGGAGGACATTACAGAAATAGGAAACTGCAAGGACAATCATTTAAGACAGCTTTGAATGGTGGGACATAAATCCAATTAAATAAGGAAGGCCACAGAGCTAAAGGATCAACAGAGAAAGAGATTGTGGAATACGGCAGGGAGGTTGGGTTGGGTTGGGTTGGGTTGGGTTGGGTTGGGTTGATAATGATCCGTGGACCTCGGCAAATAACCACCCTTGGTCTGAATGGAGAAACAGCCTTCTCCAGTTTTGAGCTATGTAGATGTTGACCTTGAATCAGCGGTGGGTTGCTCCCGGTTCAGCAAACTGGTAGCGGCGGCAGCGGGAGACTCCGCCCACCCGCCCGGGACGCTTCTGCGCATGCCCGCGTGCGAACCGGTAGCGACGGGATTTAGAACCCACTACTGCCTTGAATGTTGGACTTGCAAGCAAAGGAGGACATGATGGGGAACAGCTGTCAACCACAGCAAGGGTGTAGCTAGAGTTTACATGACACAAGGTGCCTGGAGCTTCTCTGTCCTCATGGGGAAGGTCCTACCTTCATGAACCTTCCAGTAATGGACTTCTTCCGGCATTGTCTAACATGGAGGTCTCCAAACCTGACAACTTTTAAGACTTGTGGACTTCAACTCCCAGAATTGAGGGATTCTGGGAGTTGAAGTCCACAAGTCTTAAAGTTGCCAAGTTTCTATCTAACACAAGGGCGTGCAGAACTTCGGGCTTTTCCTGTCAACAACAGGCTGCCTTCCACTAACCCAGGGGTCAGCAACCTGCGGCTCTGGAGCCGCATGTGGCTCTTTCATCCCTCTGCTGCGGCTCCCTGTTGCCAGTCGGCTCCACAATTGATAGGGCTTTCGGTTAGGACAGGTAGAGGAAAAAGGATGCCGCGCTAGGAGACTCTCTGGCGGGGGAAGTGGACTTCTGGTTGGCTCCAGAATTGAACAGGGGGCTTCTGGTTAGGATCTTTGTGGCTCTTTGAGTGTTTAAGGTTGCCGACCCCTGCACTAACCTAAGTCAAGGTTGAAGAACTGGGCTGACCAAGCAAAGGGTTTCTTTCCATCTACTCAAACCTCCTCCTCTTCCTTTTGGAACGAGCTCCGCTTGTAAGTAAGCGATTTTCATTGCTCTTTTTCCAGTGCGTCACCCGCCCATGTTCGCTCCTTCCCAGGCCCTGCCTGTTTTTCAAATATCTCTTGGCTCCGGTGCAAATAATCCAGTTACTTGAAGCTCCTTGATCAGATGTTATTGTTGCTGCTGTTGTGGCCTGAGTTGAAAATAATCCCTCCCTTTCTCGCTGCGAAGAGTTCTTGCAAGAAAGAAAATAAATACAATCCCAACACATCTGACCTATGATTTCTCTTTGAGAAGCCTGCACGGGGCCTCCGATTAATCCAAATTATTCTGTGTGTTTTTTTTTCCCCTCCTTCCTAGCAACCAAAGAGGAGGAAGAAAACCTCATTTTATCTCCAAGGATCCGGACTGGGGCACCGCACGGGGACTGCACAATATGCTAAGCCATCTTGTGATCTTCAGCAAGGAATTCTAGCCTGGCCCCACCGAGGTGGGTGCGAAGTTGGGAGTTGCCAAGGGATCACAATGCTCCCTGCTCGGCCATCCTGAGGGTTTTTGGTACATGCACAAACCTTATGCCGGGAGGTTAAACTTGCATTTTTCTGGTGCTGGTGTGGAGAAGGGAAGGGAGGGTGGTTATTGGCTTCCTTGTTCTCTTGCCTGCTTTCTTGAGGACTTTTTTTTTTTGAACCAACGTATTTTAAAATGTAACTTAATATATAACTTCTGGAATTTCTTATCTCTTGCAAAATGGACCACTTGTCTTCATCAAGTATGTTCTCAATATGTGTTCTTTTCATACATGTTTGCTGCCTGCTATCTGTGTATTTCATGCCATAGGTCAGGGGTCCCCAAACTTGGCAACTTTAAGGCTTGTGGACTTCAACTCCCAGAATTCTCCAGCCAGCTGGCTGGAGAATTCTGGGAGTTGAAGTCCGCAAGCGTTAAAGTTGCCACGTTTGAAGACCTCTGCCGTAGGCTAAATCATTAAATAAATCTCAGGCATGTCCCAGCACCATGGAACGCTCCTCCCCCTGAACTTTGGCAGACCCTCACTCTTTTTAGCCTTTTGTGAGGCTTTGAAGACCTGGCTTCTCTCCCCTCAGGCATAGGGAGAAGTTTAGACTTTGAAATAATTGGAGTCAGGTTTTTATTTTATTTTTTAATGTGTTTATTAGTTGAGTTTTATAGTTTTAAGTGATTTTATATGGGACGGGGGTTTGGATTTTTGATTGGGAGATGCCCAGAGGTGGTTGAAAGATGGGCAGCTACTTAAATGTTTTAAATCAATAAAAATAAATGTTAGCACACTTAATATCTTTACCAAGAAGTAAATAGCTTCTAGGTTGAGATTGCTTACCCAAAACAGCCTTTTAAACAGCAGATTCTTACTGATTTTTTTTTTAAAAAAACTCCTATTCTCTTTAAGTAAAAGGAAAAGATAGAAAAAGAAGTGACTAGTTTAGATTTTTTTAAAAATAGGGATGGATTTCTGGCCATTGGTGCCATTGGCCAGCTGGCTGTAAAAATGCTTTCTCCCCCCCCCCCCCTTGCTTAGGAGGCCGGGATGGTGAGCAGAATTTCTTTGCAAGTCGGTTCGGAGCAACAGAGCTTAACGTCTCTCCTCTCGGTGCCCTTGATTGACAGGTTGAACCCGGAGGCAAGCCAGAGAGCGATCCATATGTTTGGGAAAAGATAGTGATTGCGTTCAGACCGGCCGACCATGAGTATGTTGAAACCGAGTGGGCTGAAAGCCCCCAGCAAGATCAGCAAACCGGGAAGCGTGCTGGCCAAAACAGCCACACCTGCGGCTACAGGTAAGGCCGTAAGACGATCATCTTGGGGACGATAGAAGCCGGGACAGACCTTCTCCATGTCATCTCCGGTTTCTGTCGCAGGCTTCGTGGTTTAAATAGCTCTGGAAAAGGAGGGAGGGAGAATTGCAGCAGATAAAACTGGAGAGAGCAAAAAGAAGGAAGTTAGTTAATGTGTGATGCAGTTAGTCCTCGATTTACGGCTATAATTGAGCCCCGAATTTTGGTCGCTGAGCGAGACATTTGTTCAGTGAGTTTCGCCCCATTTTTACGACCTTGTTAAGTGAATCACTGCAGCTGTTAAGCGAGCCTGGCTTCCCTGCTGATTTTACTTGCCAGAAGGTCGCAAATATAACATAACTTCGAGACACTGCAACCGTCATAAATGTGAGTCAGTTGCCAAGCATCTGAATTTTGATGAGGATGCTGCAACGGTCGTAAGTGTGAAAAACGGTCCTAAGTCACTTTTTTTCAATCCCGTTGTAACTTTGAACGGTCACTAAATGAACTGTTGTAAGTCAAGGACTGCCTGCACTCCACTCTCTTCCTCCTCTTTGCCTTCTTGGTTGATCAAAAGAGGGGCACCCCCGATAGCCAGTAACCCCCTGTGAGTGGTACCCTGAAGTTGCTCTGGCCATCTAGCCCGGTTTCTTCTATGTGCAGATTCAAGGAAAGGGTGGAGGGAGGCTTAGCTGAGGATGGGATACCAAGAGGCGATGCACACCTTGCGTCCGAAAGGCCTCAGGAGGCCTTGGCCATGCCAAGCCTTTGAATGGCTGCCTTGACTTCCTAACTTTGTGGAGGACATGCCAAGGTGGCTTCCCTCAAGAGTCTTCAAGAAACGTTTTCTACAGGGAGTCCTCGAGTTACAACAATAACCATGAGCCGGCCCATCACGGTCGTAAAGCGGGTCAGTCACATGACCGACTTGATTTTATAACCTGCTTTGCAGCGATCAATAAGGGAAGCCGTGGTTCGCTATGGGCCAGTATGGTCGTAAGTGGAGGACAGCTCTCGTTAACGTGGCTACTTATCCGTGACGCTCTCCTCCTCCCTCCTCCTTCTGTTTCAGCCTCTCCGGAAAAGACCCCGGCCACGGAGAAGCCTCCCACCACAGAAGGTCCGGATGAGTTTGTGGATGACTTCCGAATCGGGGAGCGTATTTGGGTCAACGGGAATAAACCCGGCTTCATCCAGTTCTTGGGAGAAACCCAGTTTGCTCCGGGTCAGTGGGCAGGGATCGTGTTGGACGAGGCCATTGGCAAGAACGATGGGTCCGTGGCCGGAGTGAGATACTTCCAGTGTGAGCCCTTGAGGGGCATCTTCACCAGACCTTCTAAGCTTGCCCGGAAGGCCGTTTCCGAGGATGAAGCCAACGGGAGCCAGGCGTCTCACGCCTCTCGGGCCACGTCGCCCACCTCCACCTCGGCGGCCAGCCTCGTGTCTTCTCCTTCAGCAGCAGCCCACCTGCCGCCCACCGGCATTCCTCAGAAGATGTCACCTCTGGCCACCAAGGAGACACCCGTTTCTCACGCGAGCAACCTCTCTAAAACCACCAGCGAATCCATTTCGAACCTTTCGGAAGCCGGGTCCTTGAAGAAAGGCGAAAGAGAACTCAAAATGGGAGACAGAGTGCTGGTAAGTTGTCTAGTTGCTGCTTGGGAGTTGCGTTGATTTGTTGACGGTTTGGCTTAATGCAACGAGCTTCAACCCCAACAAGATCCTCAGATTCCTCTGATATCTCCAGCTTCTCACACGGAGCTCTCCATGGGATCTCCATTGTCTTCCTTGGGATCTGCCTGGGAAGAGATTCTTGGAGACCTAGTAGGTCAACTGAGAAGCTTTTTAGATGCTGTGTGGTTGTGGTCTCTTCATCCACGAGAGACCTTTGCCCTTGTAAATATGATTAGCTGTTGGGTTAGTATTTTGGAAACAGACTATTTTGTATGGAAAAGTAGCTTCTGAATCCTCCATTTGGACAGGTCAGGAAGAGCATCAGTATTTATGGAGGTCTTTCAAATCTCTGCTTGGGAAAGAAGGAGAGACGTGGTTATCTTTAGCTGGATAAGTTGTCTTCTCAGCTCAGTGAAGACCACGCAGAAGAGATGGTTGCAAATGTCCTGGATTTTGTGTTTTTAAAGTCTGTAGAGAAGGAAGGCTGAAAGGCGTTGCATCTAGAACAGTATTTGTCAACCTTGGCATATTTTAAAACTCATGGACTTCAACTCCCAGAATTCCCTAGCCAGCGTTGCTGGCTGGGGAATTCTGGGTGTTGAAGTCCACACATCTTAGAATGATGGGAATTGAAGTCCACACATCTTAAAGATGCTAAATTGAAGAATATTGTTCTAGATGCCTTTAAACCATCTAATCTAATCAGGAACTGGTTGTTGTTGTTTTAAAGTGCAATGTAAACAAAATAAGGAAAAAAATCTATTTCTCTCAGCTCCACTTTAAGGAAAGAACATTCTGTTTTTATTTTAATTTACCGGCGCACCTTGATTCATCCTTTTAGCCATAATCATATTGTAAACCTTTTTATTTTATTTTATTTTCTTTCTTCTACTTACCATCCTATTCCCAGTCTGGGGGGGGGGGAATATAAACGTCTGGTGATCCCAGTCAGCTGTTTTGGCTCGTTAGGGCTTTGCATCACCCCTTCTGAGTTACATGGTGTTGTCATGCTTTGCTAAAAAAAGATTTGGCAAAAGCTCTCGCTGCTCTTTCCTTTTTTTTAGCACTTTCCCCCCACCCCACCCCCGGATGTGAGTGAAAGTCACCAGGGTAGCTGTTTTCAACATGTGGTCAGGATGCCCTCATCTGGGGGGGGGGCAGGGGGGATGTAAATTTACTAAACTGGTTTTTTTCCCCCCAAAAAGAAAGGAAATCATCCCTCCTGTACCAGCGAGTTTAAGATGAAAATGGAAGGAAATGTCAATTTTGCTTGGCAGAGTTTATTTTCTGAGACAGGTAGCCCTGACCTTACGATGACAATTGAGCCCAAAATTTCTATTGCTAAGCAAGACGGTCGCTAAGTGAGTTTGGCCCCATTTTATGACCTTTCTTGCCACCGTTGTTAAGTGAATCACTGCAGTTGTTCAGTTAGTAACAGGCTTGTTAAGTGAATCTGGCTTCCCCATGGACTTTGCTTGTCAGAAGGTTGCAAATCAGATGACCCCGTCATAAATATGAGTCAGTTGCCAAATGTCTGAATTTTAATCATGTGACCCTGGGGATGCTGTAACGGTCGTAGGTGTGAAAAACCTACGTCATAAGTCACTTCGTTCAGTGCCATTTTAACTTTAATTTTTGGTCACTAAACGAACTTGAAAAACTGACTTAACAAATGTCTCGCTTAGCAACAGAAGCGTTGAGCTCAGTTGTGGTCTTAAGATGAGGACTACCTCTCTGCATGATGCCAAAGTAGAGATGTGAAGGCCCGGAAAAATTCGGAAAAAAACCGGTTTTTTTTCCGTTTTTTTCCCGAAGGCTTTTTTGTTTTTTTCCCAAAAAATTGGAAAAATTGAAAAAAGAAAAAAAAACACATTGTGGAATATTTTATTTTAACATGATGAATAAAATATTTTAAGACAGGGTTTTCAAATACTTTCCAAATCATTTCTAAAAAAAAATGTATGATACCAGATTATTCTAATTTCTGTGCACTGAGTGAGGACAAGCAATGATTCTGATTAAATGTCCATTGAAACTTAGTCCCACTCTCTTCTTAACACTTCCCCCATCTTCAATTCCTTTTATGAGAATGGGGTTTTTATTTTTATTTTTATCTCCATATTCATATTTTATGTTCCTAAAGTAACAGAATGACTTTCAATCTTAAAAAGACAAAAAAGTGCTAATGTAGCATTTTTCAATTTTTCCAAAAATTTCCGTTTCCCCCCCCCAAAAAAAACGGAAAAAAAACGGGTTTTTTTCTGAGCTTCAAAATTTCCGGAAATTTTACATCTCTATGCCAAAGCCCTTTTTTTTTTTTGGAACATAATTATTTTGGGGTGGAGTATTATGACGCCTTCGCCTCCACTTACCCTTTTTTCTGCAGTTGGTGAAAAGAATGTTTTTAATCCACCCGTTCAGAATTTTAAAAAAAACAAAACCAAAAAGCAGATTAAGTTTCTCTAAAGACAACCACCTTGTGGAATGACTTCATTGGTTGGTTCAGTTTGCCGCCTCCAGGTAGGGTGAAAATTGCTGTGTCTGCAAATCTTGTGCGCCAACAGGCCTTTTGGGCACGGTAGGTAAAAAAAGGGCAGTCAAGGTGAGATCATTCTTTTGGCAAGATTAATGACGATAAAATCGTCCTGCGCGCAAGATATTATCAAAACATTAAAGGGTTTGTTTTCTCTTTGCTGAACCAGGACAAATGATTTTGAAGTTAACAGCATATAGTAGCATTTCTCCAGCTTGGCAGCTTGAAGATGGGTGGACTTCAACTCCAAGAATTCCCCAGCCAGCCAGCATGGCTGGCTGGGGAATTCTGGGAGTTGAAGTCCACCCATCTTCAAGCTGCCAAGTTGGAGAAACCTAGATATAAGGATTATGTGAATCCAGCTGTGCTTGTGGCTTTATGCTGGAGGCAAAGAAAGCTCCAAACTACCAAATAAACTAAAATAATAAAATAAGCTTCACGCTTTTGGTTAATGTCATCGTTTCCTCGCTTGGTCTCCTATCAAGGTTAAACTATCTGAACCGTTCTTGGCAAACGTAGCCGGTTGTGTCACTGGCCAAAACAAACAAATTTCCAAAATAATTCATGCAGAAGAGGAAATCCTGAAGAGCTAGTTGTTATTTTACGTTTGGTCTTTATTAGAATTGGCTAAAGTTTGCAGTCTTTATTTTTGGCAAGGTTTCGGCATGGGGAGCAGAAAAACGTAACAGCAGGAGCGCCGATTTTAGTTTTAGTTCTAATTTAGCTGGAGGATATTTTTTTAAAAAAGATAGTGCAAAATTCTTTTCAAATTTCTTTTCAAATTTCTTTCTTTTCAAATTTCTTTTCAAATTTTTTTCTTTTTAACTTTCTTTTCAAATTTCTTTTTAACTTTGTTTTCATCTTTTTCTCTCTTCTTTCTTTCTTTCTTTCTTTCTTTCTTTCTTTCTTTCTTTCTTTCTTTCTTTCTTTCTTTCTTTCTTTCTAGGTGGGAGGAACGAAAGCCGGCGTGGTGCGTTTTTTGGGGGAGACGGATTTCGCCAAGGGGGAGTGGTGCGGCGTTGAATTGGACGAACCCCTGGGCAAGAATGATGGCGCCGTTGCTGGAACAAGGTAAGATCCCGTCCAGCTGAGAATCGGGATAGCCTACTTTCAGATCAGCCCTTACTGCGTTCCCATTCTCAGTTTCATTGAACTTCATTTTGGGGAGGGGGCTATCTCGGGGTTCCTCTTTGGGTGTTTCTGCCTCCTATTTTCCGAAGCAGGAGGATCGTGAAAAACGGCAACTGTGAGAAAATTCCTCTGGAGTTTTGGTTATAGCACGAAGAAAGGAAGCCCACAAGTTTCAGGACCCTTGTTATACTCCTGTTGCAAAAACAGGCCTAATTGTCCATACATGTTGCATCCTTGCCTTCCTCTAGTGGAGGAAAGTTTTCTTTTTTTAAAAAATATTTATCTCGTAAGACACGAGAAATCCCTGAAATAGAAGGCACCAAGCTCATTTTCTGGATTGTCTGACTTGCATAGACACTCTAAAATCTCTGTTTCCATAGCATAAAGTAGTTTTTCTCAACTTGACTCCTTGAAGACGTGGACTTCAGCTCCCAGAATTCCCCAGTGTTTTTTAACCATGGCAACTTGAAGACAAATGGGCTTCAATTCCCAGAATTCCTCAACCAGCATGGCTGGCTAGGGAATTCTGGGAGGTGAAGTCCACAAAACTACTATAAACTAAAGTCTCTTTACTAAAACTGGGAATTGAAGTTCGCACTTCTGGTTCTGGGAGTTGAAGTCCACAAAACTACTATAAACTAAAGTCCACCAAACTACTACAAAGTAAAGTCTTTACTAAATCTCCCGCAAACAGACAAAGATCAAACATGGGGGGGACGATAATTATTTTATTATTATTATTATTATTTATTAAATTTGTATGCCGCCCAACTCCCAAGGGACTCTGGGCGGCTCACAACAATATAAAAAACCGTTAAAAAAACCATAATAAAAACAATTAAAAACAGTTAAAAACTCATGCATACCGTTTCATGGCTGGACCTCGCCAATTACAGAGGCGAGATCAACGGCCCCAAGCCTGCCGGAAGAGCCAGGTCTTCACCGCTTTCCGGAAGGCCAGCAGGGGGGGGGTAGTCCGGACCTCAGGAGGTAACTGGTTCGAGAGGGCCGGGGGAGCCACAGAGAAGGCCCTCCGTC